>JARBWK010000005.1:20489195-20520852 GCA_030556195.1 Anolis apletophallus | reverse complement strand
GGGGCTGAGTTGCACCAGACCCCGGGTCAGATGGGGGCAGAGTTGCTACAGATTGACACTCTACCCAGCCAATCAAGGAAGTCAATAGTATTTTAGGTACTGACAAAGAAAAATGTTCACTGGCATCTACATACTACTCCCAGTTCTTGTACCCCTCCCCAGCTTGCTTTATTGTCTCCCTGCAGCATCTAAGGAGGGTGGTGATGGGACCAAAAGCATGGAGCACCAAGGGAATGTAAAATTGAAAGCTTTTCTTCTTCCTCTCCATATTAAACCCAATACAAGACTAATCACATGGCAGGAGACAGAATGGACCCCATGTGACCAATTAACAAAGAAACAGGAGAGGTGCAGAGGGAGGGGGTAGGATAGGGTGGAAAATTGGGAGAGTGCAAGAAGAAAAATGATGCATGAGAAAGCTTTATGAGAATAAAATATCTGTACTTTTAATATAGATGTAAACAACTGCAAGTGTTTGACTCCCATGGAACATCAGAGGACTTTGCTCCCATATCACCTTTTTTGTGTTTATAAGCTTGTTTTGAGGGGTGTAGGGTCTAAATTTCCCATACTAACAGTGTGTCATGGGGTATAATTATGACATGTCCTTCCCTTTCTACTTTAGCAAATAAAAAACTCAACAGAAAGCAAACTAACATTCAACTTCAGGTGCTAAGAAGAGCAGGAGCCTTCAAGGACCTAAAAATAATCATCAGTGCTACGCAAACCTGTGTGTCTCATTTTCCCAACCTCTGCTTTAAAAATTGTGAAAAAGAGGGTTCATCAGTTATGACTTGCACGACCCTCTCCTACAATACTGTTAAAAGTATATATAGGAACCCTATCCTCCTCTTCCATATGGCTGTATGACCAGTTTTAGAAATATTGGTGCTGCTTCTCGAGCAGGGCTATCCACCTGGAGCGGCCCGGGCCCGTATTACGCCCAGCCTGTTGGACACGGCCCCGCTATGCCCCAGCCACCATTTTTAAATTTTAAAAATTCTAATTTTTTTAAAAAAACATGGCGGCGGGGGAGGCGGGGCAAGGAGGAGGAAGTGAGCCCAGCTCCTCCTCCTGCACCACCCTCTTCTTCCCTCTCTCACCGGCACCGATACAAACCGGATCGCATCGGGCGCCAGTGAGAGAGGAAGAGAAGAGAGGCGGTGCAGGGAGGAGGAAGAGAGCTCCTCCTCCTCCCTGCCCCCTCCTCCGTCTCCTCTCCACGCTGCGAGATCGCAGCGACGGGCGGGAGGGGGAGGAGGGAGGAGGGGGAGGGAGAAGGAAGGGAGCCAGCTCCCTCCTCCTCCTTGCCTTGCCCCCTCCGTCCCTCTCCGCCCGCTGCTGCGATCCGGTTCACAGCAGCGGGGGAGGGGGAGGGAGGAGGAATCCTCCCTTCCTCCTCCTCCTTCCCGCGCGTCGCTGGTGTCCCGATCGCCGTGGCGCCCGGGAAGGAGGAGGAATCCTCCCTCCCTCCTTCTCCTTCTCCTTCCCCGACGCCACGGCGATTGGGACACCGGTGGCCCCCGGGAAGGGTGGGAGGGAGCGAGGGGACAGGCCTTCCAGGGAGGCCTGCGGTAGAGTTTCGCCCGGCTCTCACGGCCTGCGGGAGAGTTTTCGCCCGGCTCTCGCATCCCTCTGACTAGAGGGACACGAGAGCTGGGCGAAAACCTCCCGCAAGCCTGGATGGCTCACGGGGGGAGCGAGAACCAGGCGCTCGCTTCCCCCGCGAGCCATCCAGGCCTGTGGGTGAGGGGGCGGAGCTGCCGAAGCCTCCTCGTGGTTTTGCCCTTTCCCCCAAAGTGTCACAACAGCTGTTGTGATGCTTTGGGCGAGGGGGCGGAGCCGCAGAAGGCTCCCCGTGGCTCCTCCTTCTCTCCCAAAGTGTCACAACAGCCTCGGAAGTGGGTGAAATCACCCGCTTCCAAGGCTATTGTGACCCTATGGGAGAGGGGGCGGAGCCGCGTGGCCGGGGGCATGGCTGGGGGCATGGCCACTTGGCCCCCAGGTGATCACTCACCAGAAGTCCGGCCCTTGGGTCGGCAGAAGTTGGACAGCACTGTTCTAGAGTATTTATGATGTTGTATTACTGAGCTGCCTGCATCTTTTATATTCATCCCATATTTTGTTAATTGTAAAACAACCTCATTCCAATTATACAGAATGCCACATCCACACTTTCAGGTTGTATCCACATTGTGGAATTTAAGGTCACATTAACTGCCATGACTCAATATTGTAGATTTGTAGTTTTCTGAGACATTTGCCTTTTTTCATTGTGACTCTGGTGCCACAATGAACTATGAATTGCAGGATCCCATAAAAATGAAGTTATGGCAGTAAATATGGTATCAAGCTGCTATAATAGTGCAATATGGGTGGTCTCTGAGGCTGGATCTACACTGCCATATAATCAACTTTCTGAATCCAGATTATATGCTTTGAACTGGATTATATGAGTCTCACTGCCTCAGACTGGATCTGCTTTATTTGGATTTCACTCCAGGAGAAAGGTGGGGCATAAAATGGATGGATGGACGGATGGACTGATGGACAGACAGACAAAGGAATAACAATGTTCAATTGATTGATGATGACGACAATGATGATGATGACGAAGAAGAAAACTTCTTAGGGCTTCTTCTAACCCTCCCCAAATGATCTTTCTTCCTATGGCTGAAATCTAAACTGCAATCTTATGTCCCTTTACTTGGTAGTGAATGACATTAACTTCAACAGGACTTGTGAACCAATACATATAGCAGCATTTTCTTAGACTTGAGCTCCTTGGGGCAGAGTAATGGCTTTCAGTCTCACACTGCCCAGTATAATGCCAAGCACCCTAGTGCAGATAGACAACAACAGTGATATAATAATATGGTAGGCTTGGTGTAAGTGAGAACAAGAGAGACTGGGTGAGCCAGAACATAGTAGAGGAAATAGAGATGTCTGTAAAAAGGTAATCGGTTGCCTTCCTTTCCCTAATGGCCTTGTTGTACCAGAAAAAAGTATATATCTCTTTAGCTGGGTTCATATTTGTTATTTTAAAAGATTTGGCATGACACTTCTTGAAATGAGAAAAGTTCCAGATACAAAATGGTTACTGCTGCTATGAAATTATCCCACTTTTTCTTCTTCTTTTTTTTTAAAAAAAGGAGATAAGAAATGGAAAGATCCGTGGAGGGCGTGAAAACACAGAAATGAGGTTAGAATTGACCTTGCTACTATGAGGACTTTTATCAGCTCTTGGGTAGGGAAAGAAACCAAATATATTAACCTTGTTCTCTTGCATCTACACTGCCTGGAGAAGGCCTTTTGGCACACACATCACTTCTCATCCTATTTCTGTTTCTTTTTGTGCACATTGCATTATGAACAGTTTATATTTGCTTTGCCTTTTCTTTCAACTTTTTAAAAAGCAGCACACCACTTTCCCCTGTTGCCAGTCAAAAACATTTAAAATCTTTAGTTGTGTGGAAGATTAGTTTTGTTAGAGGGGATTCCAGGTTAAATTTGAAATTATATTTTCTGAGGGGGGTGTAGAAAAAATCACTATCACTATCAGCAGGTGGGGGGAGAAAATCAGCCTCCCAATTGTCCCAGTAGAAGCTAGTTGGAGATGTTACCTTCATTTAGAATTGGAGCTGATGTATGGATTATGCATGCAATGCCCCCAAATGTACATACACAGGTTTTAGCCTGCAAGGACATTCATTCATTTCAAGAACAGGAGAACTATTGGTCTCTCATGCTCATTCCATGCATTTATTTATAACACTTATATTGTGCCCTTTCCTCCAAAAGGTCATAGCTTCTTGGGTAGGTTTCCCTGGTGGTGTCCTGTCCAGACAGCTAACAGGGGCATGTTTGGTTAGTTTAATGAGTAGGACAGGATGTTAGGGTTTTAGTCAATTTTGAGAACAAATACATTATAAGATATGATGTGCATTATGTAATATAATTCTAAATAATAATAAAATGATATGTATTTATGAACAAACAGAAACAAATATATATGCACTATGAGCAAAATATTTCAGCTTCCAACTTTTTCAGTTGCTTAAGAGGAACCTGTGTTGCACCCGAGGTAACAATTTAGAGCACAGAGTTTTCAGGATTATTCAATAGATCCTGGTACTGTCCTCTAGACCCCCCCCCAATTTAGAGCACACTGTTTTCAGGCTTATTCAATGGATCCTGGTACTGTCCTCTAGGCACCCCCCAAATTTGTCAAGTTAAAAAAAACCTGGTTTACTCATGACTTTTAATTGGTTAACCCATTTAACCTGACACATGGGGGGTTGACTATTGGCCTGACTCTAGGGGTGCATCTGAACTGTCGAATTAATGCAATTTCACATCAGTCTAATTGACATGGCTCAATCTAACTGACATAGTTCAATGTTATGGAATTCTGGGATGTGTAGTTTGGTGAGAACTCACCACTTGTTGGCACGCAAGGCTAACGCGCTTGTAACACTAGAATCCACATGGTTCCATAGCTATGACAGTTAAATTGTGTCAAACTTCATTAATTATGTAGTATAGATGCACCCTAGGTTGAGACCATGTGGTGTTAGGGTTTTATGTCAATCCATCAAAAGGAGATGGCATCTCAATATTAAACAACAACAAATCAGTGGTTCTTTCTAAAAAGTATTTTATTTTGTGTTTTTAAATGATTTATCTCTATTTTTTTAAAGACTTTATATGAAACTAAAAGATGCCACAAGAATGTGAATGTATATTATTGTTGTTTTAAACTGTTTGTTTTATGATGTTTTATACTTATCATCAATGTATTTGGATTGTTGTTTACATTATTTTAATATGTCGTAAGCCACTTTGTGTCCCATGAGAGACCCAAAGATGATATGATGATGATTATTATTAGGTATATTAAATTCATAAATAAATACATTACTGATAATATAGAAAACATTAACACTACCACATATCATAACAAGACATAAAAAGAAATAAAAAGTTCTAGTAAAACAAACCCATCCACCACCCTATTACAAGAAGGACCACTCCACCTTTAATTAACACATTCATTAAATTAATTAACACATCTTTAATTAATCTCAACCTCTCTCAATAGAGAGATAGAATGATAAAGGGGGCGAGATCCTGCCACTTAAATGTAAGAATATAAGTATGAAAAGAATTATTAAATGATGATTATATGCTGTTTTTCAGACAAATGACAAGTCAACTATCTCTGCCTTAGATTCCTTGTTATCTGGGAGGTGATACAGAAATACTATAAACAAGCTTCTGAACCAAAATTATGGATATGGTTCACTTGGAAAGCTTTTTTAAAAAAAGAAAATGAAACCTGGAATAGACTGATTAATTGATTCACATGGAAGGCATCAGTTACCCCTTCTTAATCAGCACTTCTGCTGGCCAGATGTACACAATTCCTTCAGCTGTATATCTCTGATGATTGCACATTTTTCTGCTCAATGGCATAACTGCTCAATACAATAGAAATGCATGCGGCTCAATACCAACAACTCTATCCTTAGGAATAAAATGGAGGCGAGAAGACAGGTATCTACGATGTAAGTTGTTTATTTTTCTCAAAGAAATCAAAGAATCAGGAACGGACTGTTTGTGTAAAACTAGTCATTTCCTCAACATTCACACTGAAACAACTTTACTCGGGATCCCTTTAAATGTCATTTTATCTCATGATAAATGAAGTTGGCACTATTATGTGCCAGTGTTTGGGGAGCAGACCTGGAATTTTATTTGAAAAACCCTTGCTGTGTGTCTTTCTATCCCAAGAGGTCTTCAGTAATTTAAAGAGGTGATTGTTCTGTGAGCTTGCAGTGCAAAATTAAAGCTAATAGAGTTATGGGCTTCATTGCTTGATGCTCCAGGGGAATGAATGCAATTGAAGAATTACTTAAGTGTGGCTAACAGCACACTATTGTTATTTTAAAAAATAAAAATAAAAAAAATTGTCTGAGACTTTTTTCTTGAGGCTACTTTCTCTCACAAAATTCACTCAGGTTTGTTGGCAATCTTCTGTAAGAAAGAAACAGCATATGTATTTTATGTGAACGAGTGTGCATGAAACAAAGAGGAATTTTAACTTAATCTTTTGCTCAGATATGATGACCTGCAACAAACTTCCTTTAATGTAGAGGAAAGGTTGCTTATTGATGCCAAGAGCTGCTCTGACAGATGAAAAATATTTGAGACATAGGTTGAAATACCGTGCCATGGTCCTTGTATCCATGAAACTATTCACAAGCCTTAGTCTCACAATGATATATCACCAAAAAGATGATTGTATAAGCTATCTACATCCCCTGTACTCAACCATAAAGCTACACAGCAATCCTACAGCTTGGAACAGAGAGACCCAACATCAAAGTCTCCAAAGAATTGAAGGTCTTTGGAAGATCATGCTGGGAGGGCAGAAGAGAAAGTGTAGCACTTTTCAGGTCTTTTTTCTTCCTTAAACTCTTTCCCCCCCATTTATGTCAATGGGAAGGAAGTGAACTGTGTCAACTCCACAGCTGTGTAGTTCTTCCATATTCTGTGGGGAGGTTTGAGAAGAAGAATGGATCAAAAAGTCTATCACTTTACATTTCAACAAAAGTTGACAAATGTTCACTTCCTTATGATAAACATGAACCGGAATGTATTTACATCCTGAAGTCTATACTTTCCCAAAGTTTGTGATGCACCAATACATAGGAAAATAGTACAGTGGTGCATATAGCTGAAAGTATGCATCATAAAAATGTATACATTTAAAAGTGTGCATGCAAGGAAAACATGCATAACATTTGTATCGGGGGGAAATCTTTTAGGAAAACATGCACATTTGAAAACTTTAGAAATGATCATGTGTATTGGGAATACACGATATGATAATATGAGATCCCCTATGGAATAAGACTTCAAGGCATTTCTGATGATAATTTAGCCTAGGATTTTCTTGACAAGATTTGTTTGCCTTCCTCTGAGGCTGAAAGTGTGTGATTTGCCCAGTGTCTTCCAGTAGATTTCCATACCTGAGCAATAAATCAAACCTTCATCTCTCAGAGTCCTAGTCCAAAACCCAAACCACTGTGTAGTAAGGCCCTCATAACCACAGAATCCATATCCATGTGTTATTGAAATATTGACTCCCTCCCAAATGACAGATTAAAGGGTTCTGTCCCAGTTTACCTGTCTGAATGTATATCCCTCTACAAACCACCAAGGACCTTAAGATCATCTGGTGAGGCCCTGCTCTTGGTCCAACCACATCACAGTGGCGTTTGGTGGGGATGAGAGACAGGGCCTTCTCATCCGACCCATCCCTCCTGATCTTCCAGAAGAAACTCAAATCCTGGCTGTTGAATCAAACATTTGCAGAATAGACTGATTTACTGGTGGATTTATGGTTTTAGTGGACCATAATGGACTGATTTGGATGACTGTTTTAATGTATATTCATAACTTTTTAATGTATGCTAATTGTATTTTATGTTATGCTATTACATTGTGTTGGCATCAAATAGTTGCCTGTTGGAAGCCGTCCTGAGTCCCTTTTTGGAGTTTGAGAAGAACGGGGTATAAATATTCTAAATAAACAAATAATTATAATTAAACACGGATTCCAAAATCATTTATATATTTTGTTATATTGTTATGCTTTATGAAGTTTTGTAATATCAAAATAATAGCATTTCTCCAGCCTGCAATGTACTTCA
The DNA here is from genome assembly GCA_030556195.1 of Anolis apletophallus. Classification (NCBI taxonomy): domain Eukaryota; kingdom Metazoa; phylum Chordata; class Lepidosauria; order Squamata; family Anolidae; genus Anolis; species Anolis apletophallus. The sequence continues at coordinate 20,513,134 of JARBWK010000005.1, read as the reverse complement.
TTTCCTGTATTCCAGTTAGGAAGCTACACATTCCAGAGGGCATTGCTTAAACTTTAAACAATATAGCATTTGAGGGGAACTGAAGAGGAAATGCCTGCCCGCTAATCCTGAACAAAAAGCCTATCTGCAAATCCCCTAACAAAGAGGGTTTCACACAATGCCTCAGAATTATACATCAGTCTTCTTTTAAAAAATCATTTATAACACTTACATGGTTATAACTCTTTGGGAACTTCCATATATACATCTATATAAATAAAAATGTAATGATCGTTTGTGGGATTAACATAACTCAAAAACCACTGGACGAATTGACACCGAGTTTGGACACAAGACACCTATCAGGCCAACGAGTGACCATCACTCATAAAAACACTGAGAAACACAATAAAAGGGACTTAAAAGCAAAAAAATTTGCTACAGTGCATGCACAAAAACGACTCCCCCTGGCACACAAAAAACACAATAGCATATCCACACACTCTTCCAGATTACAGCTCCCAGCAATCACCCAAGACCAGGCCCTTTAAAAGAGGAGGATGATCCGAATGCATTGCTTCCAAAATGCAAGCTTTCTTCTCCTTGGATTACTTTGAGAGCATCCCAATTCCTGCATATTTCCAATTTCCTATTCCTGGACTGCAACTCCCAGCAATCCTCCAGATAGATAGATTACATAGATCTACGGATCTCCGAAACGGGATGCCCTAGAGGTAGATGAAAAAGGTTTGGAATCCCCCAAAGAGAATGGCTAGAAAGGAAGTTAAGGAAAAAGAAACAAACAGACCTAGCTACATAAACGGCAAGTAATAGATAATTGACATGAATACTCTTACCATCTATCTGAAGGATTTTAAAAGTAAAGAGAAAAAGACAACAGATTTATTACCACTCAAGAGTTATATGAAGCCCCAATGTTGATATATAGTTAAAGAAGATGAACTGAAAGAAAGAAGTGGCAATTCTAAAGATTAAAGAGAACTGTACCAGATAAGCAAGAATAAAAACAGTGAATAAGGAAGATGGAAGTCAACAAGATACCCTTTTTCTATCTTTTCTCACCATCCTTACCCAGTATTTACCTTCCAGGATTCCTGATCAACCCACTACCCCCAACACCTTCTATTCTCACCCTTATTCCTCCCTATATTCTTAAGTTTTCCTAGCCCAAAACCATTTTCTTTATTTTATCCATATGTATTCAAAACTTTCAATAAAAATCTATTAGAACATGGGATGAAATGCCCAACTTTAATTCAGAGATCTCTTGCTTCCCTATAAACCAATGTGATTTTGTTCAGGATATAACAAAATGCAGAGAATGATATCCATGCATTATTAATAAGCAGGTGAAATCATATTTTAAACAAAGACATTATAATACAAGTTAAGGTCCCCTAGTTCTTCCAAGAGGGACCCACTTCTTTTTACATTTGATTACAATGAGCCTAAAGAAGGTCCCAAATGTTGAATCCTGCCTAAGAGATTACAAGTTGAGCATCTTTTAACAGGAATTGTGGAATCCCAAATCTATCGACGATTAGACAGAGAACTTTTTCCGTAGCGGCGCCGGTGCTCTGGAACGCCCTCCCGGACAGTACCCGAGCTATCTCGGAACTGGCCCCTTTTCGGAGGGCTTGTAAGACGGCCCTCTTTGGCCTAGCCTTCAATTAGGCACACCGGACTAAGAACTATGTCGCATGTCCTCCCATACCTGTGTGGTGATGCAATGTGTTTTAATGTGTTTTATGTTTTTTACACTTTTAATGTAGGGCTACATGCCGACATGTGGTGACATGTTGCCCGTTATATTTGTTGTTATCCGCTCCGAGCCTGCTGGGAGGAGCGGAATACAAAAATGAACAATAAATAAATAAATACGCCAAATTTCAAAATCATCCACATGGGTTACTGAGATAGCGACATTTTGACACATTGTTTCACAATCAAAAGTATTTTTAAATGGTTTATACCTTTAGGCTATGTGTTTAGGTATACATGAAATATCAATTAATTTTGTGTTTAGACTCAGGTCCCATCTCCAAAATACCTCATTATGTACTAGCCATCCCCTGCCACACGTTGCTATGGCCCAGTCTGGTGATCTGGACAATAAAGTAATGGGAAAGTGTTGATTTCTAATACATGTAATTTCTTTATGGTTGTTGGTAAACAGTATTTTTCGTTGTTTCTTTGCCAGTGTTGATGTAGAGATGTCCGGTTTGCCTGCTCTGGAACATGCAACATATAATTCTCCTTCTTTAGGGGTCCCTTTCAAATCTATGAGACTATATCTGTCATATACATACATATGTGTGAATCATATTTATCTCTATATCTATGGCTGGATGTATCATGCCCCAGCCTGACTCCATAGCCAAGCCAGCTAGAAGCCATGTTAAATCCAGGGTAGCCGACAGGTCTGAGAAGAAACCCTTGCAGAGGCCTCCACGTCAGCCAGTGGTCAAGGCCAGACACAGCCTTCTTTCTTCCCAGACTGATAAAGAATGCTGGGAAGGCAAAACCTCACCTTCCCCCGTTCCTCCAGGTGCAGCTGCTAACGAGCTGACATATTTGCCTTCTTCGGGAGGTTTGGGAAGGTCAGGCCCACGAACTGTTCCTGAGAAAGTATTACGCCGAAGTCAGCGCCTCCGAGACCAAAACAATGGGGGCCTATTTAAGTTGGTTCCCGTTGGTGCTCGGCATCTCGCGCCAACATTAAGCTTTCATTGCCAAGCTCCATGGAACTCAAGTCCAGGACCGGGCCACAGAGCCTCTGCGCCACAGTACTCAAGTATTCAGCCAAGCCATCGTTTGCCAAGGACTTATCCCGGATTTTAGCCCGTTGGGGTTTCAAGACTATTTCTTTTTATATTGGATCTTGAACTCTTTTAGAACTATTGCACTGCAATACTTGGATGCTGGGAGCATCAGTGGACTACATTTTATCTCTTTCCTTTTTTCTATCTATTCTCAATAAAGCATTTAATCACGGCTGCTTCGTGGTGGTTTACTGAGGGATCCTCTAGGTCCAAGTTGCAACAGGATGGCTCTTTGTCAGGTGGGCTTTGATTATGTTTTCTTGACCTGGTGAAGGGAGTTGGACTGGATGGCTGTAAGGCAGCATTTCTCAACCTGGGGGTCGGGACCCCTGGGGGGAGGTTGTGAGGGGGTGTCAAAAGGGTCACTAAAGACCACCAGAAAACACAGTATTTTCTGTTGGTCATGGGGGTTCTGTGTGGAAAGTTTGGTTCAATTTTATTGTTGGTGGGGTTCAGAATGCACTTTGATTGTAGGTGAACTATAAATCCCAGCAATTACAACTTCCATATGCCAAGGTCTATTTTCCCCAAACTTCATCTGTGTTCATATTTGGGCATATGGAGTATTCATGCCAAGTTTGGTCCAGATCCATTATTGTTTGAGTACACAGTGCTCTCTGGATTTAGGTAAACTATAACTCCAAAACACAAGGTCAATGCCCCCCAAACCCTTCTAGTGTTTATCTTGATCATGGGAGTCCTGTGTGCTACGTTGGGTTACATTCCATCATTGGTGGGGTTTAGAATGCTCTTTGATTGTAGGTTAATTATAAATCCTAGCAACTATAACCCCCAAATGACAAAACCAATTTTTGAGTGATGGTAACTCCTTGGGTTAGTAGGTGACTTGTGGCCAAATTTGGTGGCAATTCGGCCAAATTTTGAGTTATGTTAATCACACAAACGAATATTACATTTTTATCTATATATTTATGCAAGTACAGTAGAGTCTCAGAATGTCAGATAAACAAAAATGTCAGATAATACAGAGTCTCCTACTGTTACCTGTCTTTTGTGGTGCTAGACACCTAGACACCTAGAATGCTAACAACAGGGACTCAAAGAGTTAAGGCAAGGCAATGTCTTGGGACTAGAGCGGCCCAAAAGGAAGTGGAAGATGAGCATGGAAATCACAGAAGAAAGGAGGGAGGGCTCTTCCGCTTCCGGTCCTGTTTTTTTTCAACTTTTCCTCCTTCCTCCTCCTCCTCCTCATCTTGCCTTTTTTACTTATTGGGAGTAGAGAAAGAATTGGGGAGCACTCCTTTAATTGAAGGGGAAATGCTGGAGGAAAAGTAGGGTATCTGATAAGAGTGTCAGATAAGACGGAATGCCAGATAAGTGAAGGTTGGATAAGCAAGACTCTACTGTACTTCAAATAAATTGAAATTCAGAACACTTCTGGCCCCAAGCATTTCAGATCAATATTTTTTTGGAATTGCCTACTCTTCACATATCTTGGAATTGCCTACTCTTCACATATCTTGGAATTGCCTACTCTTCACATATCTTGACACCATTTTAGTAGTCTTTTGAGAAAAAAAGTATCAAATCTGCTAGAATATATTTAATGGCAATTATGAGACAGAAACCTTGTGGTATAGATTGCCTTTCCCCCCTACAACTGAAACAAAGTTGTCAACATTGGAGCAGGTTGACTTAAGGGCATGTCTTTAGAAAAAGCGGGGAAAAGAAATATAGGGCACTGATGTGAAAATGTGAGACAATTTCACCCAACTTTTCCCTCAGATGTGTATTTAAAAAGAGAGAGAGAAGGAGACGAAGATACACCACACATTGTTTTGCTGTCATAACAGCAAAGGCTGAAGAGTGATCCTAAACTATACTTCTGTATTGAGAAAGATGAGAAGGGAAATCAATAGTAAAAAAGAAAATATTGCTTGTCTTGTTTTCCTTTCCTTTCTCCCCACAAGAAAATAATACTCTGAGAGAAAAAAAGTGGATAACATATCTTGAAAGCAGGTCAGGCAGGGCAAGTTTAAATGAGCGGAGGCATGGCAGGAACAAAGGGTGTGACTAATCCAAAGATTCCTTTATTGTTTGTTGCCCAGCTCCTTTATGCTGTTGGATTGGATTCAAGCAAAAACGATTGTTGAGATTACATTTTGTTTACTCTGCCTTGACCGCAGCAGGTGTTTATCAGCATCGAGTTAGCCAAGGCTTTTTTTGGTTGGCAGAAGGAAAGAAAACCTGTATGTTGGGAATACTTAATTTCAATCTAAACATACTCAAAATCTCATCTACACTAGGGATCTCTATAGTTCGAACTTCAAAGAAAGATAACAATTTCAGACAACCAACATGGCCACAGATCTGGAACAAACAGAAGTTGAAATCCTGTACATGTGTAATATAATCTGTTTTTAGTTTCTGCAGAAGTTGGCATTCCCTTCTTTCCACTACAGTGGCCAAAGGATCATCCCTCAGATCAACTTTACAATCTCTGACATCTTGGCCCACATCATTCCTTACCTTGTGAGAGCACATTAGGATCACAGAAGTGTGTGGCTCTTTCTATTGCAGCTAGAATGCACAAATAATCCATCAACTACGAAGTCCTCTGGAAATCATTACTGGATCTCAGTAGATGATGCAATCACTTCACATTTGGCTACAGAGATATAGGACTTTACTATATGAAGCTGCCATCCCATAGCATTTCTGCAAATATGAATAGAGGCATCTTAGCAGCTTGATTATCCTCAATATCTCATATCTTCAGGTGCAGTGCTACTACAGCACGTTGCAGATCTATGACCATAATTCAGATAGCAATAAAACTATATGTTCCCACAGTTTGTTCCTGAAATTTACTTCTAGTAAAATTAATAAAAATATAAGAAACAAATAAAAATACATTTTAGATAACTTGTTAAGGTGGCCTTGCCCCAGATTAAGCCAGATCAGTCTCGCATGGTGTTTAACCACTGAACAGCTAATTCAGTCACACACCACTCTAATTGATGTGTAGAAGATCCCTTAGTCTCTAAAGCAGCAGTAATTTAGTTTCCCCTTCCTGGGAAAGGGCTGTTTGTCACCTCAATGAAGTGAGGCAAGCATCTTAAAAGAAACAGTGCCTACCGTGACTAGTTATAGGGAGTGGAGCCTGTTCTTTAGGCTGCCACTCCCTTTTGGTTTCAGCATTAGGACTATGAATCTTGGCCCACCCTTCCCACCCTATAACAGTGTACTACCTACCTAGGAATCACTTCAGGGCCAGGTAGGATTTTCTGCCTCCCTACAGTTGAGGTTCTGGATAATTGGCATTGGGTGGTGCCTTAAATAGGTTACCATGCAGAAAATGGGATGAAATTTAACATTGCAGTGTGCACCTAAGGCACCCATTTTGGTGATGGCCAGGAATAGGAACCCCACCTGTGAGTTTGGTCATCTGAGGTGGGGCAAACAAAAATGGCCTTGGAGCTGCAAGGGAATTCTTATCATGGAAGTATCCCAACTGGGGGTTTGAATACTCTATACAGCTTTCCTAAGCAGTTACCTTGGTTACGACTCAGGTTGAGTTATGCAGGGAACTCAGGTGTCTCACCTAAGTTAACTGAGGAGTGTGTCTGGGAAGGCCACTGCCTTAGCTTATCAAACATAAAGTTCAAAACCCACTTTTAGTTTGCTGCAGTTCATGAGGAAGACAGTGGAAGACAACTAAAATGATCAAAGGTCTGTATAAATATGTGAAAGGATGCCATAAGGAAGAGGGAGCAGGCTTATTTTCTGCTGCCTGGAAACTGGGACTCAGAGCAATGGGTCCAAATTACAGGAAAGGAGATTCCATCTGAGCATTAGGAATAACTTCCTGACTGTAACAGCTGTTCAACAGTGGAACTTCTGTCTCAGAATGTGGTGGAAGCTCCTTCCTTGGAAACCTTTAAACAAATGGCCATCTGCCAGAGGTACTTTGATTGTGCTTTTCCTGCATGGCAGGGGGTTGGACTAGATGGCCCATGTTGTCTCTTAGAACTCTAATATTCTATGATTCTATTAATATTCTATTAAAAGTTGCCCATAGTGATTTCAATACAATTGTCTTATCTCAATATTTCATTGTGGGTGGGCAAACAAGCTTGCTCCCTTCTTAATATGATATCCTTTGAAATATTTAAAGTTGGCTATCATATTAATACTTAAGCTTTTCTCCATATTTAACATACCCAGCTCCCTAAACCACTCTTCATGTGGATACATGGTTTCCAGACCTTTACCATTTTAGTTGCCATTCTCTGGAAATGTTTCAGCTTTTCAATATATATATTTTTTGAATTGTGATGCCCAGAATAGGACACATGTTCCAGATGAGGTCTTCCCAAAGGTAAATTTATTTATTTTTATTTATTATTTACCATATTTTACCTTGTGCTTCTTAACCCCTGAGGGGGGACTCATTAATGAGTTATCAGAGGTGCTGTATTGTATAAATAGGAAAGTGGGTGCCTGGAAATTTTAGGATGGTTAGAGAAACCTGAGACTACATATTTCACCATGTGACATGAAACTATGAAAAGCTACCTTTTTGGGCTACAACTCCAAGAATTGTCAATGACTACAGGATAGAGGAGACTCTATATGATGCGGTCAATACCACCCCCCACACCTCAAGATTTGGATTTCATCCCTGTATATATGTCTGTGTGTCCATTTTTACCTTCCAGCCCCTGAAATAATGAGACAGACAACAATAATTGGATTCAAATTTGGGCAACCTTTATTTAAAAGTTACCTACTTAAGTTTAACCTAACTGAACATAGGTGTCAAAGGAACAAGGTGTGGCCAGGCCAAGGTAGCGACCACGAATGGTCGACCCCTCAACTACACTGGGAGACTCCCCTGAGTCCCCTATAACACAGAACTGGGCAAACTCCCAAGGAAACGCAGGAAACAACTTCTTTGAAATATTTGACCGTACTCTCAAATTTCTGAGCCAATGGTATCCCCCTCACTCTTCAACTGCTGTCCAGGTAAGTGTATTTGTGCATCGGCCCAAACAACTTTGAGGAGTGCATGAGTGTAAATGGATCAATAGGATTTCCCTAAACTATTTACGCTGACCTATTTATACAACCGCCATCCCAGCTAGCCCCTAATAACAGTACAGGGTAGGCGAAAGGGAAAAAAAAACTAGAACATAGAGGGGGAAAATATTCCTACCCGGCCCCTAGTGCGACCACTATACTGTCAACTGGGTGGGAGTGGTGGGTCAACGTCTCCAGAAGGAATGAGGCAGGAGGCTGGTGAAACCAGTTGCCAGCCTCCGCCCATTCCCCCGGAAACTTCCATGGAGGCAACCAATCGCCTCTGTCTTCGTGGGAGGAGGTAATTACCTTTCCCCACTCACTGCGCAGACAGGGAAAGGGCATTGTGTTTGGAGATCCTTTATAAAGCTTAGAAGTTACAGTATTTTGCATACGTTAGACACTGACCCAACTCCATTTAGGAACACAATTTACTTTTTACTTTTCCCATTAGGTACTGCTGAGATAAGAATATTTTTGCATCACTAGACTCAACATGCTCATAGTCATAGCAGGAAAAGTAAAAACTTCACCATCATATGACAATTAGCAAGAAAGGTCATCAAGGAATTATCCTTAATATGGAAATATGTGGTAGCAACCATGTTACACCTTTCATCTCTGAGATGTTAGGGGCTATGTAACTACTAGGCATGAGAAAAAAGTTATGAAAATGATTCGTTTCGTAAGAAATTCGTAAGAAATGCTACTTTCGAGTATTTCCGCACCTGGAACGCCAACCAGGAAGTGGACGTTCTTTTTTGAACTTCGGGGGCCAGGATTTTCTTAAGTGTCGGTATTAGGTCGTAAGGGGGGGCACCCTCCTTCTCTCTCACCACCCTCCCGCCTCCCTTGCCAATAAGTATTATGGCAAGGCAAGCCCTAAACTCGCTCCTTCTTTCAGCTGGAAGCCTGGAAAAAATGTAAACAGAGAGGTTTACTCAGAAGTAAATCTGCAAAGGAGGGCACTTTGGATGAAGGGCCCTCCTTTGTGGATTTACTCTGAGTAAACCTCTCTGTTTACATTTTTTCCAGGCTTCCCTGCCTCTCCTGCCCTGCCAGGATCTAAAGCATCAAAGAGTATTGGGGTGAGAAACCAACCTAATGTATAATAGAATGAATGCTACTGTAAGTGCCTAATATTATAAGTAATCCAACTGGTCATACCTACATTCCATGCACATGCAATAATACAGCAGTAATAATAATAACAAGAGGTAAAATTCAAACCGAAGTATTCTGACTGGTCTCTCCTCATGCGGTGCAAACGGGCTCTTCTCTTATTAGCCCGGAAATTAGCCCGGGAAAAGCCAGCGTTTGCTGCTTGGGAGCACACACATACATATTCTTGGGGGATTTTCTGCAGAATCCCGGGCTCATAAAGAAGATTCTGCAGCAAATCCCCCCTAAAGAATATGTATGTGTGTGCACCCAAGCAGAAAACGCTGGCTTTTCCCGGGCGCACAGAGAAGAGCCCGTTTGCACCACATGAGGCAGGGACCAGTCAGAATACTTCGGTTTGAATTTTACCTCTTCTTATACCCATTGTTATTACTGCTGTATTATTGCATGTGCATGGAATGTAGGTATATGACCAGCCTGGGCAAACTTGGGCCCTCGCTCCCTCGGGATCGGGGTGAGAGAGGCAGCGAGGAGCCAGGGGGCTCCTCCTCCTTTTCTTTGCTGCTTCCAAGAATAGAATACCCCTCCCTCCCTTCCTCCCTCCTTCCTATTTGGAGAGTCCCATCTAGAATTCAGTGTGATTTATTCAAGTTTTGGCCTACAACTCCCAGAAATCCCAGCCAATTTACCAGCTGTTAGGATTTCTGGGAGTTGTAGGCCAAAACCATCTGGAATGCACATGCGCTGGCATACGAACTACTAACAAATTTCGTTAGTAATTAAGTTACATTTTAGAAATTTTTGGAAATTTTTTTGTAAGTCTTCCTATTACTAATAAAAAAAAAAATCCCATTAGATTTTCGATTTCCTATTTTTGGGTTCTAAACCATGCCTAGTAACTACACAAGATATCACATTTATCAAAGCTGTGATCCATGTAAGGATATTATACTGAAGGTTCCCTACATTTCTCCTGAATCCAAAGCCCAAATCACTGTGTGTTTCTCATATTAAAATGTATAGAGAGAATTTTAAAAAGAATTCAAACACAGTGTATCAATTCAGCTGCCAGACTCTTCAAGCTCGTCCTTGTGGGGCACTAAACTGCAAACTGAAGTGCTGTCAGGATTGAGAGGAATTTAATTATTTGGGCCACAATTTTTCATTTGTATGGGAGAAATAACTCTTGAGACAAGTGTGAATGTTGCAATTGGCTACCTTGAGTTGCATTTAATGGACTTGTAGCTTCAACGCCTGGCTGGTTGTTGCCTGGGAGATCCTTTGTTGGGAGGCATTAGCTGGCCCTGATTAATTCTAACAGCCAGGTTGTGAAGCTACAAAGCCATTGAATGTTAATCAAGGTGGCCAATTGCAACATCACACTTGTCTCAAACAGACAAGAGTTCTTTCTCCCACCCTGGACATTACACAGATATATAAACCTCACTTTCCTAGGTTCCAACTGTCCTCAAAATCTCTGAGGATGCCTGCCGTAGATGCAAGTGAAACATCAGGAGAGAATGCTTGTAGAACATGGCCATAAAGCAGTTTGCTTGAGACTTTTAGAAAGGGCAGGATTCTGCCCCACTGCTTCTCTCCTGAGGGTTCAATGTACAGATTCCCACTAAAAGAACCAGGGGAGAGGGAATATCCTTTTTGCAGGAGATCTTTCATAGCTACCAGCAGTCGGAATGAACCATACTACCTCACAACCTCTGAGAATGCCTGCCATAGATGTGGGCAAAACATCAGGAGGATGTTGTTTCTGGAACATGGCCATACAGCCTGGAATACAGCAATCCCCGACCTTCTTCCTCATCATGTGGGTTTTTCTATTGATGTCAGAATGGGGCACCTGTGATGGCCAGAAATGGAGCTCTGTGGCTGCCTGATGCTGGCCATAGTGGTGACATGAGCATAATCCATCCCCCTTTCCCTGACCTGATGAGTACAAGGAAAAGGTGGTGGTGGACGGCAAACTAGTCCGAACTGGACCTAATCCAGTTGTCCATAATATACTAAAGCCACAGGATACTCTGGAGTTTCAAGCAATTGTGTTTAAAGTTGTGCAAAATCAGGATACAGCAAAACAAAAACAAAATCCAATATATTCTCCGAAGGTGCAGAAATGTGATTAAAATAGTGGAAAAATCTGCAGATTAAAGAGGTAGGAGTTCTTCACACAGCGGAAAAATTATAAGTAAATTGACAGAAAACTAGGCTACCATGTTGTTGTAGGTTTTTTCGGGCTATATGGCCATGTTCCAGAGGCATTCTCTCCTGACATTTTGCCTGCCTCTATGGCAAGCATCCTCAGAATTGTGAGGTCCTCAAAACCTCAGAGGATGCTTGCCATAGATGCAGGCAAAACATCAGGAGAGAATGCCTCTAGAACATGGCCATATAGCCCAAAATAACCTACAACAATGCAGTGATTCAGGCAATGAAAGCCTTCGACAATAACTAGGCTACCAGTGGCTAGTATTTAACAATGTTTATGTATTAACTCTAATTATGTGCATGCCAGTAAAGAACCCTTCCCCCTGAAGATGTTTAGCTACTTGGAGTGGTTCTTTAAAGTTCAGATTAAAACCTAGAAGGTATTCACTACTTTTGTGACATGGAAGCTCCCAGTCATCACAGATTCTCCAGAGATGTCCCCGTTGATATCATGTCCCTACAGATTATACAGTTATTTCGAAAACAAATTTATGTGAATAGTCATACATTTTTAGTTCATATGGAATATTCTGTACTAAAGTGCAACCCATTTGGAAGACTTGAGAGAGATTAGGGAACAGTTTATGGCCTAAATAATATATCTAAAAGGCAACAGATCCCACCTCATCTTGGAAACTAAACCAAGTCAGCCTTTATTAAATAGGAGACAACCAATGAATACTAGGTCATGAGGGTCATATTTCAGGAAGAAAGTGGGAAAACCACCTCTGCATATCTCTTCTCTTAGAAAGCCGTATGAAAGTTATGGGGTTAACTCAACAAGCAACTTTAAATCAATTACAGATAGAGACTATTCAACATTTCTCAGCTGATCTGTATTTGCACATAACTGCCAGTGAATCATCACTATCTAGATAATTCAGCACTAAGGAGCCAACCAGTACTGGCAGGTTGGAGGTTCAAATCTGGGGAGATTGCAGATGAGCTCCCTCCGTTAGCTCCAACTTTCCTTTTGGAGACATGAGAGAAGCCTCCCACAAGGATGGTAAAACATCAAAACATCTGGGTGTTTCCTGGGCAACAACACATTTGCAGACGGCCAATTCTCTCACACCAGAAGTGACTTGGAGTTTCTCAAGTCGCTCTTGACATGAAAAAAAGCACTATGTAAACCACTTGTAGATTTTTTTTTCTGGATTCCATGCCCTATTTGCTCTATTCATTTTGTGATCAATACTGTACATGTCCAGTCAGAGTTCAGTAGCATTTACTCCCAGGTAATGGAATACAGAATTGCAATAGCCTGATTCACTGTGGAATACTCCCTCTAGCCTTCCCTTTCTTTCACAACCAACCTTACATCTGTTTCCTAGTCGGCAATAATATTGCAAAGAAATGGCTCCCTTTCTCCTTCATAACATAACATATCTTTTTATAAATTTCTAGACATCACCCCCGCCTTCCTTCCTGCCATCATCTTCTGTTTTCTGTCAGATAGCTGGTCAATTGAATCAATTTCTTCTTCCTTTCCTGTTCACTGACCTCTTTACAAGTCTGGTTTGGGAAACCTATCAAGACTCAAACTGTCTTTGAAAGCAAGCAGCAGCTGGCTTAGACCTAGAAATACAAAGCAAACTGCATTACTAAAATTAGGGTCTGCTTGAAAGAAAAGCTCTTTTGCTACAGGGTCACGCTGAATGCTCAAGCAATCCAAAGTCTCAGTTCTGAAATCATCAAAAGCTTCAAACAAGTGAATAAGAAATGAACAAACAAAAAGGCAATGTGTAAATTGAGGATCCCCAGGAGGTTTTTTAAAAAATCAATATTTTTCTATTTGAAATTATATGGGCTTCCTTCCATTCTCTCTTCCACCCCCCTTTGGCTTCTCTCTGGAGAATATGGAAAGAAAAACAAATGTGAAAAAGATATACTGCTCTTGTTTCACAAGAAGAGGAATTCAACAGAAACTGAATGTTTCTCTGATTTGTCATCTGTTCTCAGTCCTTACATCATTCACTTAGGGGCAATATTCAGGAATATATTTATCTGTTCAGATTTTGTCCCTTTAAGGCAGCAGTAGCACAGAAGGTAAATAATATTTTAGCCTGCATTAATAGAACCCCATACTTCTATTATGGGAGGTCATGGTCCCACTATATTCTGCATTAGCCAGGTTCTTCTGGAGTACTGCTTTCAGCTCGCTTCATTTCCAAAAGGTTATACAGAGATTGAAGTGAGTTCAGAGAAGGGCAGCAAGGATGATAAGAGGTATGGAGAACAAAACATATGTAGAAAGGTTGAAGAAGCTGGTCATATTCAGCTAGGCAAAGAGAAGATTGAGGAGTGAGATGACTGCCCTCTTTAAATACCTCAAGGACTGCTACACAGAGGAGGGTGCTGGTTCTAATGGTTTGAATTTTCAGGGCTGTAGTTTCAATTGAACATTAGAAAGAACTTAGGACAGTAAGACTGGTTTGATAGGGTTTCCTTCACTGGACAGGTACTTGCTGGGAAAACTCCAACTGGAGATTTTTATTTATTTACTAGCTGTACCCGGCCATGCGTTGCTGTGGTATAATCTGGTGGTATGTAAAATTAAGTAATGAGAAAGTGCTTGTTTTTATTATATTTACTTTCTTAAAGCTTGTGGGTAAACAATACTTTTTGTTCTTCCTTTTTTGGTGTTGATGTAGAGATTGTGTGGTTTTTCTACTCTGGAAGAGGGAACATATAAATGTCCATGTGCGAAGCATTCAGTGTCTCGATCTATGTCACACAATTCTAATTATTGTTCTTGTGCTTTGTTGATTGTGATCGCAAAAGACAGTCGAATAGGGAATTAATGTCTTCTGAATTGAAATGACATATCTGTAGGAATTATTGGAATGTGTGGCATGACAATGTGTTCTCCTTTGAATGATCCTGTTAGGATTGTTGCTTCAGTGACATTGTTCATTAATGCTTTGATTGCAAGGTGTGTGCCATTGCATAGTTTTGGCTGGTTGATGTTTCTCAACATGATAATAAGTTTGGGAGAGTATGGACAATGGATAGTGGGATATGCATTAAGATGGTCTGGCCCAGGAGGCTAATGGACCCAGAAGGACTCCTGAGGTGTAAGAACATAAGAACATAAGAAGAGCCATGCTGAATCGGACCTCAGCCCATCTAGTCCAGCATTCTGTATCACACAGTGGCCCACCAGTTGTACACGGGGATCTCGAGCAGAAGGGAGGGCAAAACCCTGACCTGCTCCCGACCCCCCACAACCAGTACCCAGGGAAATCCTGCTTACCTCAACCAACTCCGAGGTGGCACTTGAATGTCCTTTTCAGTAACTACTGATACACTTGGTATCCATGAATCTGTCTAATCCTGCCTTGAAGTTGTTCAGGCTGACAGCTGTCACAACCTCTTCTGGAAGTGAGTTCCATAACCCAATGACCCTCTGGGTGAAGAAATATTTCCCTTTATTACTCCTAATTTTCCTACCTTGGAGCTTCAGTGAGTGCCCTCTAGTCCTAGGGTTTTGTGACAAAGAAAATAATTTTTTTTATTCACCTTTTCTATCCCATGCATGATTTTATACACTTTGATCAAGTCACCTCTTAAACGCCGTCTTTCAAGGCTGAAAAGACCAAGGCATTGCAACCTGATTTCATAAGGGAGCCGCTCCATCCCTTGGATCATTCTTGTTGCCCTTTTCTGTACCTTTTTCCAGTTCCGTTATATCCTTCTTAAGGTGCGGAGACCAGAATTGTACACAGTACTCCAAATGTGGCCTTACCATCGATTTGTAGAGAGGTAATACAACATTTGCTGACCTATTTTCGATTCCCTTTCTGATCATGCCTAGCATAGAATTTGCTTTTTTCACTGCTACTGCGCACTGGGTTGCCATCTTCATTGAGCTGTCCACCAAGACCCCAAGATCCCTTTCCTGGTTTGTCTCGGAAAGCTTTGACCCCATCAATTTGTAGGTGTAGTTGGGGTTCTTTGCCCCGATGTGCATGACTTTACACTTGTTTAGGTTAAAATGCATTTGCCACTTTGTTGCCCATTCACTCAATTTCGAGAGATCTTTCTGGAGCTCTTTACAATCAGTTTCATTTTTAACTACCCTGAACAATTTAGTGTCGTCTGCAAACTTTGCTACCTCGGAATTCAATCCTACATCCAGATCTTTGGGATCTTCCTGTCCTGGAGACTGACAATCCTGTCGATGCCCTGGTTGATCACTATAATAGCGAGTTGGCCAGGTCGATTGACACGATCACTCCCAAACCCCTCTTTGCACAGACCTCCAAGGGCCATCCAGCCGAGCTCCTTCTGCCATAAGGGAAAAGCACAATCCAAGCACTCATGAGAGATGCCATTCAGCCTCTGCTTAATAATAATAGAATCCTAGGGTACATGTCAGTGTGGTGTTAGTAGCCCACATAATGATCTCTAAGTGTGATAAAAATAACTAATAAAAATACACATGAGTCTTTCTCTTTAAATAGAAATAAAAAGAAGTTCTATTCACTGTTTACAAAACAAGATAGAAAAATCGCTCTCACAAAAACATAACAAAAACAATAATTCTGGTGAGTCCTCTTCATCCATCAAAGATATGCAGACAAGTAACAGAAACAATATACAGTCCTTCTTCCTTTGTTGTCAGTAGACTGACCTTGTCTTGTCATAAACAAACTTTATCTTCAGGACACTGCTCTGGCAACAACCAAAGGCTCAAAATGAGCTATCAAGCAAAGCTACAATTGCAATGCTCACAGTTTCCAAACACTTAGTGCCTTACTATATACAGGAACTAATATTGCACTCAATTAACCTGTGACAGCTGCAACAGAAAAAACCCTGATCCTTGCTAAGACTTAGAAAAAGTATGTTGCAAACCGTTAGTAGGTCCTCCAGTCCAGCCCCTTCTGCCATAAGGGAATAGCAAAATCCAAGCACTCCTGAGAGAAGGCCATTCAGTCTTTGCTTAATAATAGTAAAAGAATATTAATAGAAGTCCACTTACATCTGGAGAGCACTGTTGTCGCGATGCACGGACTGACCGGCCCCTTAATCACACACACAGAGACGGACTGAAGGCTAACTACTTTATTGAATATAAAAACAGTTCAAAAGATAATGTCCAATAGAATATAAAAGCAATCCCAAAAGCTTGAAGTAACAATGTCCAAGGTAACGTAGCAAATAGGCCAAAAGTTTAGCAAGGCTTCGCAACACTATGCGGATCAGGAAACAGGGCAAGGCTCCACACAACCAGGAGGATCAAGAACAAGGCAAGGCAAGGCAAGGCAAGGCTTGATGACCACTGGCTAACTTAGCTTCGTGGTCCCACTCCGCTTCACGCCTATTCAGATGAGACGTGGCCGGGCACTGAGGATTCGTTCCCACGGATCCTATACTTAATCCTTCGGCCGAGGTCCCCGACGCTCTAGGCTTCTTCGTCTCCAATCGCTGCTCACGGACCTCGGCCGGTCTATGCTCTTAGACCACTCCCTTCTGCTAGACTCGATGTTCCGTCTCCTATCAAAGGTTCGACCTTGTCTCTCCGCAGCTGTGTTTTATCTCCCTGAGAGCTCTCCTCCCTAGCCATTTCCCATGCGCTTTCTTCCATATTTTCCCCTGGAGGCTCCTGAGAATTCCTTCCTCCCGGATGTTCATAGCTGCCAGAATCGCTGTCCATCTGCACCTGGTTATCTATGTCTTCGCTAGGGCCAAACAACATTTCCTCCCATGCCAAGCTCTCTGTGGGCGAAAGAGGCCCATCAGGGGAAAGCTGCCCTTCGCCCCAGTCATCTAGCTCATCCTCTGAATCATGTTCTGGCACTGCTGGTTCTAATGCTAATGGGACCCCAGGTCCTGACCCCTGCCCTCCAGGCACAAACGAGAACTGCTGTGCTACAACTGTAAACCAAAACAAAGACAGATTTGAACCAAACTTGAGACGAATACTCAATATGCCCAAATTTGAATACTGGTGAAGTTTGGGGAAGACCTTGAAATTTAGGAGTTGCTTGGATTTATAGTTCACCTGTAATCACAATGGATGTCCCTAGTTCAAACCCTGATGGAGCAGTTCTGAGGTCTCCTCTGGATACAGGCCTTGAACCAGGGAGGAGGAGGAGCCTCTCTGCCAGCAAGTGTGACTGGGAAAGTCAGGCTGGGTCTCACCCAGGCACAGTTGCCATGACAGCCAACATTGGCACCAGCAGCACAGTGGCGGAGAGGTTTCCACTTTCTTCTGCTGTCTGACTCAAGGCTTGAGGAGGCCTTGGCACTGCTCCACCGGGCCTTGAGCAAGGGAGGAGTAGTTGGAAGGGGACCCTCTGTCTCCGCCTCCATTGTGCAGGCTGGTGCTTAAGATTTTGAATTTTGGGGCATCCCTTTCCCTTCCAGGAAAGCCACGAGGAACCGAGGCTTGATCCAGACAGCCTTGCAGCCGTTGCAAGCCACAGGCTCCACCGAGAGACAATGGAGGTGCCCTCTTGTGTGCGCACACCTCCCACGCACGCATTGTGACATCTCCTTTTAAAAGAATTTATGTTATTTTTGGTGTTTTATTTGTTTTTTATTTTTGTTGGTCACACCTTATGTTGTGAGACTTTGTGTCGCCAAATTTGCCATCATTTGGGCCAGTGGGGTTTTTTTTGTTTTTGTTTTTAGTGTCCTCACAACGAACAGAAGGTTTTTATATAGAGAATGTATCAGAAGCAAACCAGGCATGCAGGTTTTTAAAAAGTTTTTTAATTGAATTTCAATGAAAATACAATGAACATATAACAAAACAAACAATGTCAGATAATGTTTAAAGAAAAAAGATACAATATAAACGATAGAAATAAGAATAAGCCGAAAAGAAAGGAAAAAAAGAAACAAGAAACAAGAAGAAACAAAAGGAAAAAGCAAAAATAAGTAAGCACTCGCTTATTCTCAGATACTAACACAGCTAATTAACACAGGATTTTTGCAAAAATTAAGTCAGATCTGCTAAACCACAGGAATAAAGGTAGATCTGCGGGAATAAAGTATTTGAGGTAAAAATCACAGGTATAATCATATGCAATAGTTCAAGTGCTAAATAGCATGACAATCTCACATAAGGTACAATGTAATGCAATTCATTCACAATATATTGCATCAAAGTTCTCACTCATGACAATGATAAGTGCCTTCACATTAGTATAGGGCATAGAGCAATATTCCAACAGAATCTGTGTACCCCTATCAATTGTCCAGAGTATAATAACTCATAGGCTAGCGACTGAGTCAGTAAGGGAGCCTCGATGGGTCAAAGAGCTGGTGAGCTGCCAGGTGGTCAGGCACCAATGGCTGGAGGTAAGCTGACGACGCCAAGATGGCCGTTTCGCATGAACTCCGCTTCCTCAGGGCACTCAAAACTTCTGACCGCTCCTCCCCAGTGTTGTAGTAGCACAATAAGAACTCAAGGTCGACACGGGAGATTTCGCGTTTCCACGTTCTAATACATATCGGTATAATGAGTCATCTCCCGGACTGGTTCAATTTGGAGTGCCGCTATAAGAAGGTCCTCCATTGTGCATGTGACAGGACTCAGAATGCAGTGTAATAGGTGGTCTGTGGTTTGCTCTTCTCCACACATGAGAGAAGCCTCCCCACAGGATTCCAACATATCTGGGCATCCCTTGAGCAATGTCTTTGCAGATGGCTGATTCTCTCACTAGAAGCAACAAGAAGCTACACGCAGCATGCAACCAAACTGGAGATTAAGCAGGGGATTCGATTCGATGGCCTATATGATCCCTTCCAACTCTATTGTAAGAAGAAAAATTACCTATTTCTAAAACAACATGAAATGTTGTGTATGCCAAGGAGATGTGCAAAAGATGGCTTTGAATACCCAGCTTCCACAATGCTGCTTTCTCTGGAGCATGGCTTATGTTTTCTAAAGAAATATGATTTTTCTCTCCATTTCTTTTAGATTTGCATCTTGCAAGGAAACAAGTATTTCATTTTCAATCATAAATGTTAGCCTTCCCAAGACTTCCAATTATAAAACTCAAATGATACTTTTCTTTTGTCATACTTTTCCCACAGGAATATGAAACAATATAGAAATTGCTTCCAATAAATATGGAATGGACCTACAAAAAGAAAAATGCTTCACTTTAAGCCAGTAAAGGGGAAACAATATATGCTGCTAAAAATGGATGGAAAGAATATTCAAATATATTAGTATAATGGTTGAATTTGTATGTGTTGTTTACATGTCATAAAACTCTGATGAATAGACTCCTGGATGGGTGAGAATTTCTTCTTAGTTAAGGACTAACTCTGGACAAAATGTGTGTGTGGTTGCATTTTCTTTGCCAAGACAGCTTTTTGAGTGCAGGAAATAATATTTCTGGGTAAACATATCCACTGGAATCTTATATTTCATTTTACTTAACATAACTAGTTATATTTAGCGTTTTTATTGTTTCAGAAGCAAATTGAGGTTATCCTGCAAGTTGCTTCTGGTGTGAAAGAATTGGCCGTCTGCAAAGACGTTGCCCAGCTAATAGCAGAAATGCTAAGATATCCTGTTAATGAATTGCAAATATATGTAATGCGACTCCAGTAGGAGTGCTAAATGTGCACCAAGATCAGACAAATGCATATTAGAGTGTGGTATATATTGGTGTGCTTTGTGTATCAGAGTGTGATGTGCATCAGTGCACCATGCTCATCAGGCACTGATAGACCTGTTTTGTTGTAGTTGAGCAAACTGAGCCTGTAGTTGCTACAGGTAGTAACTCGGAGGAGGATTCTGTGTTGGACATGTCACTGGAAGAGGGAGGTTTGGGCAGAATGACTGCAGCTGGGAGGAAAAGGGCTGCAAGTGCTGAGAGTTTGGAAGAGGCAGAGCACAGGAGAAAGGTCCGACAAATACTTAGGGAGCCTACCAGTGATGATACTTTTGAGGGGTTTGATGTAGAGTTACCTTCAGAAGAGAGTGATACCGAGCTGGACTCAGCACTGGTGCAAGATGTCAGGGATGTGATAAATGCTGAGTCCAGCGAAAGCTCCTTTTTTGGCTTTTCGAGTGACCTTGCTTGGCCTAGTGGGGATGTGGAATCGGACTGGGGTCCTTTAACTGCTCAGCAAAGGTGGGAAGATTGGAGGAACACACCCAGGGCTGCAGCTGAGGGGAATGGGGCAGAGTTGGGTGGGGAGTCTGATGACTCTGATTTGTAAGGGTATTAAAGTAAGGCCTGGGGATTTGGGACTCTGCGGTCGGCCAAGGTGTTGCTGGTGGGTTGCTGGTTCTTGTATTTGGTGTTCTTGTTTCTTGTATCGCAGTTCCTGTTTCCCAGCAAGCTGTGAGTATTGGGCTGTTTTCCATGCTGGGTTCTGGGGGAGCTGCCATGGCAGCTCTAGCTGAAAATGTTGTATGTTGGGGGTTTGGGGTTTTAATGTGTGTTTTTATGTTTAGTGACTACTGCTTTTCGTTTGGCTTTTCCTGTGTTGCTGTGAGTGTCTGTCCCTTAATTGGTATTGTATATGGGTGGAGGGGAGTTGCTGTGGGATGCGGGGGCTTTGATGTGTTTGTTTGTATATTTAGCTCCTGGAATTGGAGAAGCACTCCTCCTTTTCTTTTCTGGACGGGTCTTCACATCGCAACAGACTTCAATCCGGAATAAAGCCAAGGACTTCAAAAGACGGACGTCTTCATTGTTTTGGTTTACAGGGTTTTTTGTGGGTTCCTTTTATGCCGGACTGTGGCTGTGTTTCTGTTCTAAATAAACTGTAAATACTTTTACTAGCTTGGCGTGTCTTTGAGCCATCTGTGGGGGTTTCGACAGATTGGCCGACCGCCCAGATAAAAGCTAGAGTGTTTGTTTGCATACTTCTGTTTTTTTTGGCCAGAAGATAAAAAATGGAAGCTTTGGTGGCTGAAGTAGCCCAGCTGCGAGGATTGATACAAGACTTGCAAACTGCAAACAGAGCTGCTAGCAATGTGCCAAGAGTGAGGCCAAATCCTCCGGGAAAATTTGATGGCGAAAGACACAAATTGCAGGCTTTTGTGGCGGAAGTAGAACTGTTTCTTGCACAAGCAACCAAGGTGGACTTCCCTTCGGATGCGGCAAAGGTGGCTTACGTAATGGGACTTTTGAGTGGCCAGGCCGCAGAATGGGCTGTTAATCTTGTCACAGGACAAGACCCCATTATCACAAAATGGAGTGACTTTAAGGAAGCTCTGGAAAAGGTGCTTGGGGATCCATTAAGAGTGCAGGTGGTGGAGTTAGAACTGTTCCATTTACAGCAGGGTTCATTGTTATCTTATCTAAATAAGTTTAAGTTTTTGCAAAACAAGGTTACTTGGGGAGATCGACCTCTAATGTCCAGCTTCTTCATGGGGTTGCGGGCTGAGCTTAAGAAGGAATTGGCATGGTTGCCTCCTGTAGAAACCTTGCAGGAGTTAATTGAAAATACTTTGAGGTTGGATGCATTGCTGGAATTCCCAAAGCGTGCTGCTGTTTTAGGGGAGTTGCCGGTATGACAGGATAGGTCCCGTCCCTCTGCAGTAAGAGAGGACGAACCTATGCAAATAGGAGTATTTAAAAGATTATCCTCTGAGGAAAAGGAAAGGAGGAGGAGGTTGGGATTATGTCTGTATTGTGGAGATTTGGGGCATTTTGCTCAGAGGTGTTCCAAAAAAACCTAGCCAGTTGCAGGGAAACGGGCAACCTCAACGTGTGTAAAGCCCAGCACGTTGGGGTTAACTGTAAAGCTCCCCAGAAAGGAAGATCATGTTTTTGTTCACATGAAAATCATTAAGGACAATGGGGAATTTTTGTTTACGTGGGCTCTAGTGGATTCTGGTGCAACTTCATCGTATATGGATAGTGAGTTTGTTAAAAACACTAAAATATCCATTGCAAATAAGAAAGAGGCGGTTTGGGTGGAAAGTGTTGATGGCAAGATGTTAAATGCTGGGATGGTGGATCAAGAAACTGTGGGACTGTCATGGGAATTACAAGGGGTGACAGAAAGGTTCACCTGGGATATTACTAGGATACCTAGATATACTGTAATTTTGGGAATGTCTTGGTTAAGCACTGTGAACCCGGCTATTGATTGGAGGCAGAAAGCAGTAGTCTTGCCAAAACAAGTGTGCTTGGCACTAGTGGACCATGAGGACTTGGAGGGGGTTCCCGCTGATTACTTTGAGTTTCGGGATGTTTTTCGGTAAACAAGGGCTGATAAACTACCTCCACATAGGCCATACGATTGTGCTATAGATCTGGTAGATGGAGCAAAGCTGCCCGCTGGACGTCTGTACGCTCTTTCTGTTCCAGAGCAAAAGGCTCTTCGAGATTTTCTCGATGACAATTTAAAGAAAGGGTTCATACGGCCCTCTCATTCTAGCACTACTGCGCCAGTATTTTTTGTAGCTAAAAAATCCGGGGAATTGCGTTTGGTGTGCGATTATCGCATTCTGAATAAGTACACGGCGAGGGATTGGTACCCGCTCATTTTGATTCCTGAATTGTTGTCTAGGGTGCAAAGGGCCACCATGTTTACTAAACTGGATTTACGAGGCGCATATAACTTGGTACGCATCAGGGCGGGGGATGAATGGAAGACTGCGTTTAATACGTGCTACGGCGCCTACGAAAATTTGATCATGCCGTTTGGACTTACCAATGCCCCTGCCGTTTCCAGCGGCTGATGAATGATGTTTTCTGCGACCTGTTAGACAAGTTTGTTGTTATTTACCTAGATGATATCCTTGTGTTTTCCAATAACGAGAAACAACACCGGGAACATGTGCGTCAAGTGTTGCTTCGGCTGAGGCACAATGGGCTATTTGCTAAGGCTTCCAAGTGTGTGTTCCATGTCCCTGAGGTGGAATTTCTGGGGCATGTCATTTCTGGCAAAACTCAAATGATGGATCCGCATAAGCTGGATACAGTGGAATCCTGGGGTGATTTGGCGTCTAAAAAGGACGTACAGCGATTTTTGGGGTTCACTAATTATTATCGCGAATTTATCCCAGGGTATGCTAACCTCACGGTACCATTGACTAGGTTATTGCAAAAGGGTAAAAGTTTTGTTTGGGCACAGGAGGAGCGTGACGCATTTAATAAGATCAAGCGCAGTTTTCAGAAGAATAATGTACTGATGTTACCAGATGTCAACAAACCCTTCATAGTCGAGGCAGATGCATCTAACTTCGCATTGGGGGCGGTATTGTCGCAGGAGGTTGGACAGGGTAAGCTCAGGCCATGCGCTTTTTATTCCAGACAGCTCACAGAATGCGAGCGTAATTATACAATTTGGGAAAAAGAGCTTTTGGCCATTAAGGTATCGTTCAAAGTGTGGAGACATTGGCTGGAGGGGGCTCGGCATCGAGTAATTGTGCTGTCCGATCATAAGAACCTGGAACATCTTTTGACTGCTCGGAAGTTTAAATCAGCGGCAGATTCGATGGGCGTTATTTTTTACGCGTTTTGATTTTTTTTTTTATATTAAAAGTTTTTATTGAAGCTTATACAGTAATTAAAAAGGTAGTCAAACATACAGAAAACCAAGGGAGGTTTCCTCTGGGTCAGTCCGCGTGCGCTCCCCAGGACTGCTGTCTCTGGGTACAAAGAAAAGAAATAGAAACCATTTGGAGAGAAGAGATAGTGTGAAAGAGTGCAGTAAAGTTAGTGCCTGAGAGTGAACCGAAGGTTTGACGGTATTATTGAATTGTCCATCTTGACTTTTGCGGTTGGTTGCACAGTCTTT
>JARBWK010000005.1:20275929-20489095 GCA_030556195.1 Anolis apletophallus | reverse complement strand
GTGCAATGAGAAATTGCTGCTATGAGAGAAATAAAGTTGAACACTATGAAAGCCACCCACTGCATGACTACCAGTTTCCTTAGTACACTCAAATCAAGGAAAAGCTTCATGAGAACCACCACTCCTCTTTATGTCCCTGCAGCAACAGCAAGAGTATCCCTCTGGGCAGCTAAACCAGGAAATCCCAAATGGATGCCCCCATGAGGGTCTCCTCAAAGGGCAAACCAAGAATGGGAAACTTGGAAATCCCTGAACAGACTCAGAAGTGGAATGGGCAGATTAAAAGACAACCTGGCAAAATGACACTACCTCGAAGAATCCTTCACCTTGTGCCACCGCAGAGTAGAACAAACAACTCTGCATCTGTATGCTTGCTCACAATGCCCTGCCTCATGCACACATGAAGAACTGTATAAAGCTATAGACAATACAGTCGCTGTTGCCCATTTTGGGTCAAAAATTATTTAGCTGCTTATGGTCTCTATATTTTATCAGATTTATACTTATTTATGCAATGCTTTTGACACAAAATAAAATAAAACATGGCAGACTCCTTTGGGTGAGTCTACACTAGTCATTTATGATGGGGCCAATTCATAGTATTTATGCATTTCCTTTCCTTGAAGCAGTCAGTCTGGAACATTATGCTCCAGTAGAATTGTGATGATGGCCCACCGTGGCACCATGTTGGCATCCAGCAGGGTTAGATGGGCCAAGACCACATTAGCTCCATTGGATCATCAAAGAGTTGTCTGTCACCATTGTAATTCCCTACCAGTCAAAGAGCTCAAAACAAACGTCTGGTTGTTGCCTGTCACTTCTGTGATCTCATCATGGGGCACCTGCCACAACCAATTAAAAAGTGGTAAATCAAACTCCTTCTTGCTTGTTGCGTGGGTGCTCCATTCTGACATTGCAGACACAACCACAACTGACAGGCACTTGCTTAGAGTTTTGTGGTTAATGGAGAGCAGCAGGAGCATCACTGGGGCAAGGCATCTCCTTTTCTTGAGTTGATGAAAATAATGATGATTATGATGATGATTGCATGGTGTCTGCCTAGACAAATGGTCAGACTGAATCAGATTTGATCCAGCAATCCTGACTGCTGTGAAACCTTGGGAGCCAGCAAACCCCAGTGTATCCCCCAATTTTGCCTAAAGCAAAGCAAAGTTGGGCTAAAACAAGAAAACCCAAAAGACTAATTGGATTTCAGTGTACATTGTGGAGAACGTTAGCACTGGAGTCCACTTTTTGTTTGTTTGTGTAGATTCACCCTTTATTATTCAGGAAAGAGGTATCTAGTTCATCTTTATGCACATACTCCCTGCACATACACATAATTGGTATTTTCTGTAATCAGTTTTGCAGAGTGAATAAATATGGCTTGGTTCTAGGTTATCTAAAAGACCATGGCTGTAAATCATAATCACAGTTATAAATGTGTAACTGAGAGTTATACATCCAGAACAGATTATTATTCACAATCCCTATGTGTTACATACTAGGGAATAGGTGGTGAGCATAAGAGGTAGGAAAGCAAGATTGTCAGCTCTAGCAGGAGTTTTTTTTTTACTACTCATGGTATTAGAATAGGTCTCCACAGTCACTTACAGGCCTACTGCCAAGACTCTACCCTTGGAAGACAATTATACTTGGCCATGAATGATCATCTATGATGAGTAACAGCTGCTATTCTAGCTCAAGTTCATTGTGGCATAAAACAGCTAGGGGTGAATATTGTGCAGAATAATCCCAAAGTGTGAATAGGACTTGAAAAATGGCTGCATTTGAAATACTTTCTTTCAATCTTAGTAAAAATAATACTTCCCTAGATTGGGATTGGGCAGCCACCCTTTGCATCAACAAGCGTAAGAAGAATGGATTAAAATACAGCTGTCAGAAAACATCAAGAACGAAACGAATGCCAATTGCATGCTTTGTGTTTCCCTGCTTGGTCTGAGAAATGCTGACTATGCAGGTGAAAAAGTGGGACAGTGGCTGCAAGGATGTCTCATAATTTATGAATGGAGTAAGAGATTCTAGGTATGTGTGCATTCATAATAAAAAATGTACTAGTAGCAGTGAGGATTTCTATTACAAGCATCACTAGTTTTGTATTCATCAGCATCACAAGTTTTGCCTCAGTCCTAAATTGTAGCATCCCGAATCTTCAGTTTGTTGCTGGAGTAACAACTCTTTCTCTCTGTGTGTTCATGTTCGATGTTCTTCCTACACTGATCTAAAATTTTAGAGCTCTGTCAGAACTTATCTAAATTAACCACCAAAATAAGGTTGCTTTATTGCGTAGACACAATTTCTGTCCCCCAAACGATAAAGATATTATGACAGGTATTGATCTCCTAAGATGGCAGAAGACATCGAAAGATGGATCTTCCTATTTTCTTTTTTGCCCTCACCCTAATATTATTGTGATTGGAAATATGTCTCGATGGTTAGCAAGAAAACTCAGGTGCTTGATAAACTGATGTGCTGTGCTTACATGTGGGAAGTAATGACCAATCAATATATATTAGAGTTTAGTTTCTGGAGCAATATTTGATAGGTAATCTCACCTATTTGCTTCTTGTAAATTTCCAGCACCTTCCACTCACTATTACTCTCAATTAAGTTCATTTTGATGATTTTGATTATAAGAACAGGGATTTTTCCCCCTCCATCAGTGGTATACTGTGAATTAGAAGAACCCTACTTGTTAAATGTAGCACTGTATATTTCTTATTACTAACGTAATCAAGTTTTAATCGTGTTAACTGCTTGTTTATTTTAACGTATGTTGTACTGTATGTGTATGTCAAACATTTTTGATACGGCCAGTGGGCTAATCAATAAAGACTATACTGATTACAGTTAGTTGTATCTTCTTCATGTTGGATATGTTAAAAACATGTGTAATGTCTGACAAATCCAAAATTCATGCCAACAAGAAGACTCTAACTCAATTCTCATTTTGATAAGGAAGTAACCAAATCGCCCTTGTGTGGCTCACCATGTGTTGACTGGAATGCATCTATTCCTGGAAATGAACAAGGGATGTAAACAGCATTTGGTCTGGACCCTGTAAAAATGGCTCAGTGCAACACAGACTTTTTGTTTCCCATTAAGTATAACTGTACATGAATATTCTAAATGGCACCCCCCATGCCCTGGTTTCCAACCAATGTACTTATTCCCTGCTTACTAGATTATTACAAAAATTGCACTAATTAAGAAATCAGTATTTCTGATACTGAAGGTGCATTACTGTTGTTGTTGAACATCAAAGGAATAAAGGGAGATTACATAAATTCCAGCAGCTGTTAAATAGGAGATGCTAACTTATCCAGCACCTGCAATATTGAGACAACTAGCTATTGTACTTTCAGGAGATCCATGTCTAGACTTTAAACATGATTCCCAAAATTGGCAAGATCATAAGTCTGGTTAACAGCATCATAAATATTGATCAGAATGCCAGCTACAGTTTTCTCAATTAAAAATTGGGCAAATTTTGTGCAAAATGACCAATCTGAGAAGATTCTGATTGTCCAGGATTCTCTTTGTTAGGTTGCACCACTGTTCAAGAAAAAAAATTCTCAAAAATTTTCCTATATTCTTTGAATCCTCTGTGTGTGTGTGTGTGTGTGTGTGTGTGTGAGAGAGAGAGAGAGAGAGAGAGAGAGAGAGAGAGAGAGAGAGAGAGAGAGAGAATGTATTTACTAGGCATGGTTAGGTCCAGTTGGAATCTTTGGAAATCGGATTAAATTTGGATCCAATTCCTTTTTGAAGCGATTTCGAAGTGATTTGGTAACCTAGAAGTATTCTTGCCATTTCAAAGCCACTGTTGCCATCTTTGTTCCGACTCAGAAAGTGAATCGGAAAAGACCCAGCATTTGGAGGCAAGCAGTAGCTTGCATGCTGGGATGCTTGCCTCCAGCCAATGAAGGGAATCCATATGGGGAGGGGAGGGGTTTCAGCACATCAGCCATTGTCCTTTTAAAAGGCCCGCACATGCCTCATGGGCTCATTGCGAGCTGGGGACACGAACAGGAAGGGACTAGGCAGCTTGGGTGGGAAAGGTGCCACACCACCACTTAGCAAGGGAACAACATGTTTGGGAACAAATAATTTCCTTGGGGAACCACACTCAATGAAGGTTTTGAGACCCCTTTGTCTTCTTGGTGTTACACATTGTACTTTTGGAAACTAGAAATCTCCTTTGATCTGCTAATAATTTCCTTGGGAAATCACACAAAAGTTTGGAGGCCCTTTTGTTTTCTTGGGATTACATGTTGTACTTTTGGAAACTAGAAATCTCCTAATCTAATAATTTCCTTGGGGAACCATACAATAAAGGTTTGGAGGCCCCTTTGTCTGCTTGGGATTACACGTTGTACTTTTGGAAACTAGAAATCTCCTAATCTAATCTTTTCCTTGGGGAGCTACACCATACAATTTTGGAGCCCCATTTCTCTGCTTTGGGGTTACACATTGTACTTTTGGGAACAAGAAATCTCCGATAATCTGCTAATAATTTCCTTGGGATGGGGCAGGTTTGAACAGTGGCCTGGCCTCCGATTATCTTGAAAACAAGCAAATGTAATAAATAAATTTAATGTTATGAGATAAATTCCATTTTTTCATATTCGGAAAGGTGTGCCCCAGACAAATATGAAAAACAGAGAGATAGATTTAAATTTTCCCAAAGAATCTTGGAGGCAGCACATTTCTTCTTGTAATATTTGTTATTAGATTACTGAAATTACTTTTAAAATTGTCAATGACCCAGGGATCTTCTAAACACATTGAAAGTTAGTATGCTGATAGATGAGAATGTTTTCTACCACTATGGCAAATTTTGTCAGTAGCGGTCTAAAACTGAGGGAAAGTTTTGCCTGTCCCATTTGCAGGTTTTTGCGTATAGTGCAATCACGCCCACCATTAACAAAGCGATTCGGAAATTTAAGAAAATTCCGACTTTTCTCGGAAAATTTCGGAAATCATTTCCAAATCGACTCACCAGTGCCCCCCACATCCAAAATGAGTTTTGAACCATTTTTTTCTTTGATCAAACAAGACTAGTATTTGCATATACATACATGTATAACACTCAGATTATAAAATACATCTCAATAATGGGGAAAATATTGCTACTTCCGTTATAAAACACATAATAAATTAATCCATATACATTTATATATATATATATATATATATATATATATATATATATAACCTAGTTTGCTAAATTAAAATCACCATATTAAAATCGTTGTCCAAAACAGTCCAGGTACTGTCCAATAAAATCTTGTCTTCCCAGTAAAACAACTATTCTGTAAATGCTTGATCCAATAACTAGGATTTAGGTTTCTTTTGGAAGGTCACAAGGGAGGTGGTGGATCTAACCTCATAAATAAATAAATAAATAAATAAAATGTGTGGAGAACTGTATGTACATGAGATAAGGAATATATATTTTTCTCTCCAATCCATCAGAATTGTTTCAGATTCGATTATTTCTTTATTTCTGCATCTTTTTATATAAGCACATGCAAAATTGAATCCTTGTTAATTACTCTGGTTTGCCTAGAATTGCACTTTTCCAATGCTCCTAAACCCTTTTGTCTCTGGAGTTTTAATGTTTCACCTTCTCAACGATGAACAGTTTAGGGCTCAAATGTCAGCAGATCTGACAGAATATTTTAAACTGAATGAAGTCTCGGTGTGTTCATACACTATTGAATGAGAAACATGCAAAGCCTATATTCGGGGTAGAATCATTGCTTATTCTTCTTACAAAAGAAAAAAGACTTAAACATTTTTAAAAAGAATTATTGAATAAGCAGCTGAAGGCTCTGGTGTCTCAATATGCTGTTCCCCATCTGGACAACTTTATCAAGAATTGCACAAAGTTAAATATGAATTGAACAATATTCCAGCACAATGAATGGAACTCATTTTGACAAGTCTGCAGCACACATATTGAAATAATGGGGACTGTCCCAGCAAGATTCTGTGTACTGTCTTGAGCATTAATAGCAATACAATATCATTCAGCCATCAAAAATGAAAGCAATAACTTATATAAATCCCCCCACATATAAATCTACAATTTTGAAGTTTTATTAGGATCTTTATATATTTGATAATGAAATTCACTAACAGGGTATGGAGACTTCTTTTTTCATATTGACCTTTCCTACCTTAGCATAATAGTTTTGAATCCTTTAATATACAATTTGTATTTGGGACCCTGAGTGTGTGCTATTAGACAAAATTCCATAGGAAATGAATTGTACATGTCAGTTTAGAATTTAGAATTTCTTTTTCACATATTATCTTTTGTTCATGTCATAGCCCCAGCACTCAATCTCTGTTTTGATGCAGTGGATTAATAATTTTGGAAAAATATGTGGGTATTCAATTAATGCACCCAAATCAGAAATATTGGATCATTCCCCTCAAAATTTTAATGAAATGCAAATTCCATTCAGTGTTCAAAATTTAAATCTTCTTGCATGCCATCAGACATATTTGTTATTTATAGTTATTTTTAAATGTATTCATCATGTTCATTCTTGAAGTCTACTTCTAGCACTTATTGTGACTATTTCCTGATGGATGTCAGATGGTGCAATACTGGCTACACAGTAGGCTTGTTTGATCCAAAAAGAAAATTGGTTCAAAACTAATTTTGGATGTTGGGGGTGCTATTTATTTATTTATTTGTCACGTTTCTATACCGCCCCTCTCAGCCCGAAGGCGACTCGGGACGGTTTACACAGGCAGTCTCTGCCCTCAATACAACACAGCAACAAGTCAAACCCCCCCGAAAAAAATATAATAATAATTTAACAATTAAAAACATACAATTGCAGCCTCAGCGTCATGTTGTGGGGAGGGGGGCTTTTGGGTATACGTCTTTTATCTGTTTATTGATGTTTTATTGATTTTATGCTGTAAACCGCTCTGGGCTCCAGAGAGAGCGGTCTACCATATCGAATTTATAAATAAATAAATAAAATGTTGAAATCAGTTTCCATCACATCGTCGTCATTCCTTATATCCAATTAAGCCTTATATTTCATCAACAAATGCCTGCACAAATAACCAGGTCTTGACTTTCTTGCGAAATGTCAGGAGGGAGGGGGCCAATCTGATGTTTTTAGGGAGGGCGTTCCAAAGCAGAAGAGCCACCACTGAAAAGGCCCTGTCTCTCGTCCCCGCCAGTCGCGCCTACGAAGAAGGTGGGACTGAGAGCAGGGCCTCTCCAGATGATCTTAAACATCTCGATGGTTCATAGGGAGTTTCAGATCAAAAGACAATTCCGATTTTTTCACAGAAAAAAAAGTTCAAACATTTTCAAAACTTCCAAGACTTCCGAATCCTTCGTTAATGGTTTCAAAGTGTTATTTCCTGTTTCATGGGGTGGTCTTTACTTTGAAAGTAGTTGTTTTACTCCAGAAGGGGGGAAGCAAAGGGAGGAAATTCATCCACTGGGTTTTAAACTGCTTCCCATGCTCACGAGGGGAGACGAGGGGGAGAAAAGCCATCAACTGGGTTTCAAATCGCTTCCCAGGTTCATGCGGGGAGATGGGAGGGAGAAAGCCATTCACTGGGCTTTAAATCACTTCCCAGGCTAATGTGGGGAGACGGGAGGGAGGAAAGCCATCCACTGGATTTTAAACCACTTCCCATGCTTGAGCCGAGGCCAGGGACCAGAAGTGGGGAAACGCTGAATCATTTCTGACTCACTCACTGCTTCATAACAGAAATTGCGGAAAAAGCTTTGGAAGGGCAAAGGGACCTCCAGTTTCCTTAAAAAGTTCGAAATTGCTCCAAAAAGCAAATATTTTCTAATTTATTCCGAATTACGAAAATTCCGAACAAACCTAACCATGCCTACTATACAGTATAATTTCTCCAGTGGTGTAGGGCGTAGACATCTTTTGACAATGCAGCATATCTCATTAAGAGCCACATCCACTGTTTAAACTATATGTATTAACAATATGTATTACTGTGTCATTTTGGTTGGTGATGTGCCCCAGGATTTTGTAAATGTAAAAAATGTGCCGTGGCTCAAAAAAGGTTGAAAAACACTGGCCTAGATAACCACCAAGTCCCCTTCCAATTGTATTGTTTGATATGAGATTTTATGATTCATATAACTGAATGATTTTTCTTCCAGTCCTTCCAAGAACAGTACAGTCTGCTCAGTCACAGCCTGAATGCCAACAGAATGGTACCCTCCTGACAGCCAGAGAACTTGACAAGTTCACATAAGTGTTTACATTGAATTGTTGGTCTTGTCATGTTATTTCTCCCAGTAATGGGTATGACTTGAGTTGATAGTGACTGGAATGCCTAAAAATAGATGAATGAAAAATAGGCCTTAAGGATCCATAGCCAGAAGCTGGCATTTCTATCACCTTGGCTCTCCCTCTGCCATTACATGGTATAATGTGATAGCTTAAAATAACTAAGTGCCAGTTTTGTGCCAAAAATATAAAGTGTCACTCAGTATTACAGGATCTATTTCAGCAGGGACAGCTAGTATCACTTTCTTAGAGTAGCTTAGCCTAGCAGAAATAATTTGAAGTGCTACCCTAGGTTGAATGCTTTTGAGAGACGAAAGTCCCTACAACTATTATTATTCTAAATGGAGGGTGATAAGCAATTGGTTCATAATATCCCCCTTCTGCACTGGGATTAATATTTAGAAGATTATCTAGCCTGGTTTCCATTTGGCTGGGTTTTTTAAATGCTGGATTCACATAATGCACATTTGTGACATAATGCTGACAACAGCTCCTTCTTTGTGTTTCTACAAGAATTTGTGTCCCCTCCCTGGTGATGCAGCCTGATCTCTTGAAGCACATACCAGAATGCATCATTGGTGCTGACATCCCATAGGGAGCTTTGCAAATAAACTCTTAGGTTCGTTTGTGTGGGAGTACAAAAATGGCACTTCTACTTGCTTGCTTGCTTGCTTGCATGTGTTCTAATTTTTGTTGTTCCAGGGCTCATTCATGCATAGAATACATATACCGTTGTTTCAGTGAGCAAGAACTTTCTGCTTGAGATGATGCCTCAGCAACATATTTCGTTAGCTCAAATGCAGGCAAAACGTTTTCTTGTTTTGACACCCTCCCCCCATTCTCCTGAGGATGCATTTTGCAGATTACTGGACTATGTATCAGGGAAGAAATTATTTCCTTGCTGTTTGATTGCCTGAGAGCTTTAAATAAAACCCAAACTACTTCTTCATTTATTTGGTTGTATAAGATGTAACCCTGCTTTTCTTTCAAATGGTGCTTGAGGAAGTTAAGAACAGTCTTCCTTTGTTAGCAGAGAAATATCAGAAAAAGGGGCTAGACTGGGGTGTGCCCCAATACCACAAGGGGAAAATGCTTTGACCAGAAAAAGGCAAATACAAGCCTTCAGGATGCAGTCTCCCATTTAAAGTTTTCCCAGTCTATTACATGGTTTAGAAGCATATGTAACCATCTCTTCTTCCTAAGGGCTTATTTGGGGGGCTTCATCCTGGAAATAAAGGAGGGGTGAATATAATTTAAATAAGACTTTGCACCCCAAGCTTCTGGAGCACTCTTTGCCTTTTTAAAGTAGAGACTGGGATGGAAGATTGGAGAAAGAGGTGCTGCCCACCAAGATCCAGGGAAATGCCTCAGATTTCCCCAGACCTTCAGAAATGGCCACTTCTGGGTTCAGTGAATTTCATTCATTATGAGGAGCTTGAAAGCTAGTAACAACTTTTTGATAGGGTATTTCATGCACAGTAGGGCTCTATGAACGGGCAGATCTGGCGTGCATAACGGAGACCTGGCTGGATGAGGCTGGAGGTGTAAATCTGGCCCAGCTTTGTCCACCAGGTTTCTCCGTGCAGCACCAGCTGAGATCCGGAGGGTGGGGAGGTGGGGTTGCGGTGGTCTATAAGGATTCCATGTCCCTGACCAGATGCCCCATTCCTCAGTCAACCAATTTCCAATGTGTCCACCTGAGGATAGGTGACCGGGACAGAATAGGGATTCTGTTAGTGTACCGTCCACCCCACTGCACTACAGTCTCCCTACCTGAGCTAGCGGAGGTGGTCTCGAGCCTGGTGTTGGAGTCCCAACGGCTCTTAGTCCTGGGGGACTTCAACATTCATGCAGAGTCCACCCTTTCAGGAGCGGCTCAGGACTTCATGTCTACCATGGCAACCATGGGGCTGTCCCAACAGGTATCTGGCCCTACCCACTGTGCTGGCCACACCTTAGACTTGGTTTTCTGTCAGGGATGGGAGAACGATGGCAGTGTGGAGGAGCTGACCATCGCTCCATTGCCATGGAGCGACCATCATCTGATCAGGTTTAGACTTTCCGCACCCTCCAACCTCTGCAGGGTTGGAGGACCTATTAAGATGGTCCGCCCTAGGAGGCTTATGGATACTGATGGATTCCTGACAGCTCTTGGGGAATTTCCCGCCACCTCGGTAGGTGATTCTGTCGATGCTCTGGTCACTCTCTGGAACGGGGAGACGACTAGGGCAATAGACACGATTGCTCCGGAACGGCCCCTCTCAAGTAGCCGAGCTAAACCAGCTCCTTGGTTTAATGAGGCGTTGGCAGCAATGAAGCGAAGGAAGAGGGACCTAGAGAGCGTGTGGCGTTCAGATCCGAGCGGGCCAAATCGAACACGCCTTGATGCCTATCTAAGGGCATATGGCGCGGCAATAAAGGCTGCAAAGAAATCCTTTCTGGCAGTCAATATTGCATCCGCAAGGAACCGTCCAGCGGAGCTGTTTCGAGTTGTCAGAGGCCTATTGCATCCCACCGTCCAGGATGGGAGCCCTGACAACTCGGCAGCATGCTGTGAAGCATTTGCAAAGTTCTTTGCGGATAAAGTCGCTTTGATCCGTTCTGGCCTGGACACCATGTTAACGGCAGTCTCTGAGGATGTAGCTGGAGCACCTGCTTGTCCGATTTTGATGGATCAATTTCAATTGGTGAAACCTGAGGATGTGGACAAGATACTTGGAGGAATGAGAGCGACCACATGCATCCTAGACCCCTGCCCATCCTGGCTTCTAAAGGAGGCCAGAGGGGGATTGGCCGAGTGGGTAAAGGTGGTGGTTAATGCCTCCCTTCGGGAAGGCAACATTCCAGCGAGCTTAAAACAAGCTGTTATAAAACCGCTGTTGAAGAAACCATCACTGGACCCCACTCAATTTGTCAACTATCGGCCTGTTTCCAATCTTCCCTTCTTGGGCAAAGTCCTGGAACGTGTGGTGGCCTCACAACTCCAGGTATTCTTGGAAGACACGAATTATCTGGATCCGGCACAGTCTGGTTTTAGACCAGGGCATGGTACCGAGACAGCCTTGGTCACCTTAGTGGATGATCTACGCCGGGAGCTTGACAGGGGGAGTGTGTCCCTGTTGGTTCTGCTGGACCTCTCAGCGGCCTTTGATACCGTTGACCACGGTATCCTTCTGGGACGCCTCACAGAGATGGGGCTTGGAGGTACTGTCTTGCAGTGGCTCTGGTCCTTTCTGGAGGGCCGATCTCAGAAGGTGTTATTGGGAGACACCTGTTCAACCCCACAACCATTGTCTTGTGGGGTTCCTCAGGGTTCAATATTATGTCCCATGTTGTTTAACATCTACATGAAGCTGCTGGGGGAGGTCATCCGGAGTTTCGGAGTGTGGTGTCATCTGTATGCAGATGATGTCCAACTCTGTCACTCCTTCCCACCTGCTACTAAGGAGGCTGTTCAGGTCCTGAACCAGTGCTTGGCCGCTGTGTCGGACTGGATGAGGGCAAACAAATTGAAATTGAATCCAGACAAGACAGAGGCACTCCTGGTCAGTCGAAAGGCCAAACAGGGCATAGGGTTACAGCCTGTGTTAAACGGGGTTACACTCCTCCTGAAGACGCAGGTTTGCAGTTTGGGTGTGATCCTGGACTCATCGCTGAGCCTGGAACCCCAGGTTTCGGCGGTGACCAGGGGAGCATTTGCACAGTTAAAACTTGTG
Organism: Anolis apletophallus; assembly: GCA_030556195.1. Taxonomy (NCBI): domain Eukaryota; kingdom Metazoa; phylum Chordata; class Lepidosauria; order Squamata; family Anolidae; genus Anolis; species Anolis apletophallus. Next base: position 20,477,058 of record JARBWK010000005.1, on the reverse strand, counting down.
CGCCAGCTGCGCCCGTACCTTGAGAAGTCTGACTTGGCCACGGTGGTCCATGCTCTGGTTACATCCCGTATAGATTACTGCAATGCTCTCTATGTGGGGTTGCCTTTGAAGACTGTTCGGAAGCTGCAACTAGACCAACGGACAGCAGCCAGGTTGATAACAGGAGTGCCATTCAGAGAGCGTACAACTCCTCTGTTGTGCCAGCTCCACTGGCTGCCAGTTTGCTACCGGGCACAATTCAAAGTGCTGGCTTTAGCCTTTAAGGCCCTAAAGGGTTCGGGTCCAACTTACCTGTCGGAACGCATCTCTCCCTATGAACCATCGAGATGTTTAAGATCATCTGGAGAGGCCCTGCTCTCGGTCCCACCTTCTTCGCAGGCACGACTGGTGGGGACGAGAGAGAGGGCCTTTTCAGTGATGGCTCCTCGGCTTTGGAACGCCCTCCCTCCTGACATTTCGCAAGAAAGTCAAGACCTGGTTATTTGAGCAGGCATTTGTTGATGAAATATAAGGCTTAATTGGATATAAGGAATGACAACGATGTGATGGAAACTGATTTCAACATGACGCTGAGGCTGCAATTGTATGTTTTTAATTGTTAAATTTTTATTATATGTTTTTTCTGGGGGGGAGGTTGACTTGTTGCTGTGTTGTATTGAGGGCAGAGACTGCCTGTGTAAACCGTCCCGAGTCGCCTTCGGGCTGAGAGGGGCGGTATAGAAACGTGACAAATAATAATAATATTGACATCTTAGCAGTGGAAGTAGAGAGATGGCTCTGTAGCTTTCTGCTCTTGCTTATAGGCTGCTTCCAATTGTGACTCCCAAATATTACAAGCCTTTCCAGCCTCTCTGTTTGTGTTGATCCTCTTGGTGCAGCCTTTGATCCAAGTAGATTGTCTCTGGCCCAGATCTGTCAGATAGGCTGAAGCTCCAAGGCAGTAAGGCATAGCAAAACTAATCTCTTTGGATGAACCCAGGCAGGAGATTCTGGTAGAACTGGGTGATGATTGAAAGATGGGATTGGAGAAGCAGGCTCACCAATGTTCGGTTAGTGACAGTAGTAAGTCCAGGTCAAACTGCCCTAGTCAGTGGTACTGTTCACTTATACCTGGCTTCTTGAGATCACGCCTGACCAATCTGGCTCAGTTTTTACTGTCTCTGGTGAAAGTGGCTTCTCCACTGTGGGGGTCTCACCTTAGGCATAAATCAGGCCCACACAATTTGTGGCCCTCCAGGTATTTGGGATTCTAATTTCCAAAAGCCTTAGCCAGCTTGTTTAAGACCCCCCCCCAGGAAAAGAGGGAGTCACCTCCCAAGGGAAAGAGGGAGCCGGGTCAAAACAAAGAATCAGCAGCCTCAGCCTCAGCCCAATGTGACAGAGACAGTCTATAGGTCGAGGAAATAGAAGAGGCAGACAATATGTTAGAAGCAGTTCTTCTGGAAGGAACGCTCCCGCTGGAAAAGAACACGGATCCATCAGAGGGCAGGCTGAGGAGGCTTTCACCCGAAAACTACCAGTTGGTACAGTCATGGGAGTTGATGACATGAAACACACATCTCCAGCAAACACACGAGGTTACTGGAGTACGAGAAGGTGGGACCGAGAGCAGGGCCTCTCCAGATGATCTTAAACATCTCGATGGTTCATAGGGAGAGATGCGTTCGGACAGGTAAGTTGGACCCGAACCCTTTAGGGCCTTAAAGACCTTAATGGATAGAACAATAATGATATATAGCAATAACGTGAACGGAATCAACATACCAAATAAGAGAAGGAAGATTTATAATTACCTTAAACAAAAGAAATACTCAGTCATCGCATTACAAGAAACACACATCTCAAGCAAACACACGAGGTTACAGGAGTACGAGAGATTGGGAAAGGCCTATATAGCCTCTGGCAATGAAAAGAAGTGCGGAGTCGTGATCTACGTGGACACTGAGATTAAAACCGCTCTGGCCTTCAAAGATTTTAATGGGAGATATGTGGGAATCATTGCTGAAATAAATAATCAAAAAACATTAATTTGTAATATATATTGCCCAAATGGTTCGAAACAAAAATTCTCCAAGGAACTATTCTCGATCATTCGAAAACATGAATTTGAAGAACTAATAATATTGGGCGATTTTAATGGTATAGTGGATTGTAGCCTGGATAAACTTTGTAATAATAAGAGTAAACCAAAAATGGTTGGGAAAGCCTCTCAGCTACCAAAAAACTTTATGCAACACCTAGGGTCCTTACATCTGAAGGATACATGGAGGCAACACAAGGGTACACTCAGAGAATATACCTACTATTCGGGACGCCACAACTCATGGTCCAGAATTGATATGTGCTGGGCCACGGAGAACATAAATTTAAACATTAAAGAAGTGAAAATACTAGCAAGAATCCTCTCAGACCACTGCGCTCTAACAATAACATTAAAAGGGAAAAGAAAACAATTTAGATGGAGGCTCAAAGAGAGTCTCATTAAGGAAGATCAGGACATAGAAATGAACAGGCGCCTACTGAAGGAGTACCTAGATCTTAACAAGGGCCCCGAAACCACCAAAACAACTCAGTGGGAGGCTCTAAAAGCGGTTATGAGAGGATACTTTATACAGCAAAATAATATTAAAAATAAGAATAGGAATAAGGAAATAGAGAACTTGACAGAGAAGATACAGGCCGGGGAAAAAACCCTAAAGAAATATCCCAGTAATAAAAAAGTAGCTCTGAGACTAAATGTGCTGAAAAAACAATTCCAGGCTCTCCAAACCGTGAAAATGGAGAATCAATTAAAATATCTAAAATTACTCCACTTCCAACATGCTAACAAAATAGGTAAATGGCTTGCAAATAAGGTCAAAAAACGTAAACAAAAACAATGTATTTCAAAAATCTCTTATGAAGGGCACATGTATACCGAGGGAGAAGCAATTGCGAAACAACTCAACAAGTTCTTTGCAAACCTATACAAAGGGGAAAACATAGCAGAAGAAGATATCATGCAGTACATAGAAAATTTAAGATTTCCAAAGCTGATGGAGGAACAAAGAAACAATCTGAATGGGAACATTACAACACAGGAGATTGACCATGCCATAAGGGGCTTAAAGAAAAATAAGGCCCCCGGCCCAGACGGGTACACAGCCTGCTTTTACAAAACATTTAAAGACGAGATAGCCCCATTATTGAAGGATGTCTTCAATAACATATTAACAAATAAAGAAAGCCCCCCAACATGGGGAAAGGCTAACATCACGCTTATACACAAAGAGGAGACTGACGAGGCAGAAGTTAAAAATTACCGCCCAATATCATTACTTAACCAAGACTACAAGATCTTCGCTACTATCATGGTGGGAAGATTAAAAGGTTTTCTTGGGGATTGGATCTCAGAGGAACAGACGGGCTTTATGCCAAACAGGCAAATTAAAGAGAACATAAGAAGCATTATAAACACAATAGAGTATTACGAGGCTCATAATGAGAAACAGCTGGCCTTACTCTTTATAGACGCCGAAAAGGCGTTTGGTAAAATTAATTGGAACTTTATCAAATTTTTAATTAAAGAATTGGACACAGGAGCACAATTCCAAAACGCAATAAATGCTATCTATTCTAAGCAGCAGGCCACACTGATAATAAATGGTTGTGAATGCCCAAGGACAATAGAAATTTCAAGGGGCACCCGACAGGGATGCCCACTTTCCCCTCTACTCTTTATTCTTGTAATAGAGATTTTGGTAAGAGTAATCAACAAGGACCCAACCCTCAAAGGCACAAGAATCCTTAAACATGACTACAAGCTAAGGGTTTATGCGGATGATATTGTTTGCACCATAGAAAATCCCATTGAATTGGGTCAGCTCTGGCTAAGGAAAATCGAGGACTTCGGTAGAGTAGCAGGCTTGAAATTAAATAAACAAAAAACGAAGATCATAACCAAAAACATTAAAGGGGCAGAGAAGGAAAGGCTAGAAAAAGCAATGGGTATCAAGACTGCGCAAAAGGTTAAATACTTGGGAGTTATAATAACTTCATCCAACACCAAGTTAGTAAAAAAACAACTATGAGTTGGTCTGGAGTAAAATCCAGAAATCCCTGGAAAAATGGAAAAACTTACATCTTTCCTTAATGGGAAGAATTGCTTTAATCAAAACGTCAGTCCTGCCCAAAATGCTATACATATTCCAGGCACTACCGGTGCTCCGCACAAACTTTTTATTCAAAAAATGGGCCTCAGACATTTCCAAATTTATTTGGCAGCACAAAAAACCAAGGATAAAAAACAAAATATTAATAGATGACAAACGAAGAGGAGGATTAGGTCTCCCTGACCTAAAGCTCTATTAAGACGCGTGCAACCTTATAGCATTAAAATAATGGTGTACCCTCGGAAACCACAAACTATTAGCACTGGAAGGCCACAACCTGCGCACAGGGTGGCACGGGTATCTCTGGAATGACAAAAGGAAGGTAGAAAAGAATTTTAGCAACCATTATATCAGAGCGTCCTTAGTGAAAACATGGGAAAAATACAAAGATAGAATATACATCAAAACACCACTATGGCTTTCCCCAATAGAAGCCAGACATAAACGAGAAATTACCAGCAAGATTTGGCTAACATATCAGGATGTCCTAAAAAAAAGACCCAAATACCAAAGAACTCTCATTAAAAACAATAGAAGAAATCCAAAAATTACAACCCAACACAACATGGTTCCAGTATCATCAGGTATTTACAGGGTATAAGGAGGACAACAAGAAGGGTTTCCAACAACAACCCGGCTTCTGGGAGGGGATAATGAAAAAGAAGAAAAAACTAATAAGCGCTGTGTATAAACAATTAGTAGAATGGAACACAGAAGAAGAACAGGTCAAAGACTGTCAAATCCGATGGGCACAGGACCTGGGACACAATGTGCTAGCACATCAATGGGAAGAAGTCTGGAACAGCAAGTTAAAGTACACTGTAGCCATAGATATAAGGGAAAACTGGTATAAACTCTTTTTCAGATGGTACTATACACCAGAGAAACTAGCAAAGTTTAACCCACAATGTTCCAACAAATGTTGGAAATGTGATAAGGAGGTCGGTACTTTCTTCCACTTATGGTGGTCCTGTCGACTAGTTAAAAACTTTTGGACACAAATTCACAAATACATGCAGCAGGTCCTGAAGATAAAGTTCCCACTCAACCCTGAGACATACCTACTTAATATAACTACATTCAGCTTGGAAAAGGAAAGAGATAAAATACTGACTCTAAGCTCCACAGCAGCCAGAATTACTCTGGCCAAGGTATGGAAGCAAAATGTTGCCCCGAGTATAAATGAATGGATTCTGAAAATGTTCGACATCATACAGATGGACGAACTTTCGCAAGGCCTGAAAGATGTCAAAAAGGAAACTGATTGGTCAGGCTTTAAAAATGCTTTGAGAAAACATGAGATAATGATATAAAGAAAGAGCACCATGACCACAACCCAATCACTACCCACATGAACCAAAACAAGAAGCCAGATCCTAAATGCGAATGGAAGACACTTCGGAGGTTCCTGGGAAGTCAACAATGTCTTTGTCTTATATGTATAGCCCTTGTTCTTACCCCATCCCACCTGACCCACATCCCCTGCCCACCTACACCCCCATCCTTCACCGTATGTTATACAAAAATGGAAATAAAAACTATATATATACAGTATATATAAAAATAATGCAATAGAACCTCATAGAGTGGCATCCCCTGAATTCATTGATGTTAATGGGATAAAAATGCAAACAATGAAAATACAGTATAATTTTGTGTAACATTATAATGATTTTAACATTTTGCATATTTCAGATTAGATTTTTTTAAAACTAGTATTTACAAAATATACACTGAACCTTTATTATCCACTATCGTTTGGTTCCAGGATCTTCTATGGATATCATGTATGTGGATGCTCAAAATTGTGTCCTTTGCATATAATGGCAAAACCAAAGTTTGCTTATTGGGAACTTTCTTTTGCAGGCCAGGGGTGGTGGTGGTGGTGGTAATTTTTGAGCTATGCTTGGTTGAATCCATACTTGCCGAATCTATGGATATGGAGGGCCAACTGTATTCTATACTGATACAACGTGGTACCATAGTGGGACTTGATTGAGAAAAAAATGTTCTGACATGGTGCTCATTGTTTGTTGGATGCCTTAAAGCTCTATAGAAAAATACAAAATAAATCCAGATACATAAGGCAAATTCTACTATTAGGAAATTATCCTTCCATACCCTCAAAAAGCCATAAACCAAAATTCAACTGTCAAATTTAAGATAGCAATGCCCTTTTTCTTTTTATCCCTGATAATTGCAGCTCTCTCTCATTCTGTTTTTCTGAGCTGTTAAAATAGAGCCATTTCTTTAAAGTTTCCCCACTTACAGAGATTACATATGTACTTTGTGAAAATATTGTTCCTTTTATCCATTAAAAATCTCTCATCATTCCATTCCATTAGCAGACCTTGAGTGCTAATATTTCTTGTTTTTGTTAATTGCTGTCAAGTCAACTTTGACTTATTATGACCCTATGAATGAGAGCCCTCCAAGTCTCCTGTTATCAACAGTCCTGCTAAAATCTTGTAGACTCAGAGTTGTGGCTTCCTTGTGTGATTTTACCTAGCTGATAAAGTTACCCTTTGGACTACGGGATTGAAAAATGCCATTTTGCCCTCCCGAATTCGGGCACCCCAAAACTGGACACAGAAAATGAAATGGGGTTTACCTGAAATCCATACATACTTTCTATCTTATTTACTTTTCTGATGAGTCCTGCCTGTGTAAATATAGTTTATTTTCTCATGAAGAATATAGAGCCTGCTTAATATCTTGTTTATATATATGGTACATCACTATCTTTTTGTTCACTTTTTTATTTTATTTTTTTCTCCCACCTCCTCCCCACACCCCACCCCATCCCTCCCACCACTTTCCTCTCTATATATTTATTTTTAACCAGAAACACAACTTTTGAAATCTTTGTGCAATATCTGAGCTGGCGTCACCTTCTTCTATCCATTTCATATATGTTGCCCATGTCTCTTTAATTTCTTCTCTTTTGTCCACTTGTGAATATTCTTGGTTTATACATGCAATAATATCTGATTGGACTTGTTCAAATAAATAATTATTCCAATTTTCTAAATTCCCTTTTTTCATCTCTCCATCCCCATGCTATTACTGCCTTTCCTGCTTTAAATTTCCTGTAACTGCCATTAACATAAATTCCATATGAACTTGAATTGTAATTTTGAAAAGTTTCCCAATTATCCTAATTATCTTATTCCAACAATTTTTTGCAATTACACAGTCCCATCACATATGTGCGTACCAGCCCTTTTCTGCTTTGCAGTACCAACACATTGGGCTTAATCCTGTTCTCATATTTGCTAATTGAGCTGGTGTCTATACCATTTCCAGACAAATTTCCTTTCTAATTCTTTATATTTTTCCATTTTAATTTTATTTACCCCCTTCTTCAATACCTCAATATTTTGTTTTGTGAGTGTCCCTTCTGCCATTTATTTTGTAATGTTCTGACTACATATTCCTCGTCTTTTATCATTGTTTTATATAATACTCCTACTAAGCCTTTCATTGCCTTCTGTCCTTTCATAAATATTCTTTATCCTCTTTCCTCCAGAGAATTGAACTGTTATATTTCCATGTTTTAGTTCTGAATTAATTTCTGTCTCAATTTGTATTGGGGCATGGTCCGAAATCCAAATCCTATGTGTTTGTAAGGTGTTTTTTAAATCTTTAATTCATTAGATTCCCTCAACATAATAAAGTCTATACATGTGTATTTGTTATGTCTGTGAGAATAATATGTGGGTTGGGCCTTTTTGTTAGCTATCTCAAAAGCATCTCTTAATCCCCATTTGCTTAATTTGATTGTGTTATGTTGAGTTATATCTAAGTTGAAGTCCCCCATAAAATGGTTTCTCCTTCATAAAATTTTGAAGTTTCTTCATAGTTTTTTTCCAGAAATTGTCTTTGACAATTAGCTAAATAGGAAATGATATTTATAGCCCAGGAACAAAAATAATAGTAAATACACCATCAAACTATCCTGACAGATGGCCAGCCAGACTCTGAATGATATATTAAAAATGCTCCTAGTTTGAAAATATTATTTCCTGTTTAATGTTGCAGTTGTTACATTGAAAGTAGTTCTACTCCAGAAACTTTGTTTTTGTGGCACAAACTATATTGAGTTGATAGAGACACAATAATACTATAGCAAAATGTGCTATATCATGATCTCCCTTCTGCTTTTAGGCTGTCTACAGAGGTGAATATCTCTCTCTTCCCTATCCTGATTGATGCTTCTGGAAAATGTAGTTTAGGGCAGGGCCTTTTGAATTCTCTGGCATAGGGCTTCTCCCTTCCCAAACTGAACCTACATTTCCCAGAGTTCTGTGCTTTTCTCAGAAAACTCTGCTCCCTCCTTTCCTGATCCTAATAGTGAGAGGCCATTGATTTACAGAAGAATGGGAACTTTTTTGGCTTTGCTTTGCTTGCTTGCAATGAAAATGAAGATCAAACTGATTTACAAAATAAGTGAAAATGTACTGGGTAAGTTTCGATTCTAAAGTTTTTAGCACAGGCCACGCATACTCGTCGGATATTACATCGTGAGTACGAAGCTAACAAATTTCTTATGACCTACGATGGGATATGACTTTTCTGCACCAGCCTATCATCTGCATGATGCAATGCTACATTCATGGTTGCATCATTAACTACCAGATGCAATGCTATATTTCTGCCTGCATCATTTGCTACCTGATGCAAGCACTCTTTGTTGCATCAGACACTTGCTTTGTCATCCTGATTCACCTGGATATGCCTTTCTATTTTATCAAATCATAAAAACTTCTCATTAGAGAAAATGGCAATGCTTAGTAAAGTGAAAGGTGATTGGGAGAAAAAGAGAGACCGCACTAATGGTGAATTGCTTCAATCAATGAAACTATGGTCCTGAGTTTGCAAGACTTTAGCAGGGCAGTTGATAAGCAAGGTTCTCAATGGCCTCTTATTCATACAGTTCCTTTAGGTTGAAGCCAATTTGATGGCAAATAGCAACACATGTAACAAGTAGATAATTCAGTTTGAACCTCAAAACAGGCTCAGTAATACTCTAAACACTTTGTATATCCTATGCAATGATCAAACCATGTGTACTTAACATATGCTCCCATATAGTGGTACAAAGTGAGAAACATTTTGTTCAATTTCCTTTCCAGGCACTGACATCCCTATTCATTATGTATGATGCATCTGTAGTAACTCTGGGGCAAAATCGAGATTGTAGTAGCTATTTATCTTTGTCTTGAAGCCTGTGAAGTTGACTCTCATTCTTACAATCTATTTGCTGAAGCATCAAGGACATCTGCCACTTTTATCCATCAGATAAGGACCAGCTATGGGAACTGGAGGTGCAAAGCCAAACCAATTTAGATATTATTAACCTCAATTCAAGATGGGGGGGAAAAACCTAGTAAAATGTTGGGCACTCTGGGGAATGAACTCACTATTTCTTCCAAAGCTTGGACCAAGTAGTCCTCTTAGCTGTCCTTGAAGAGAAAGAATGGAAGATTGAAAGTCTTCACCTATTTCTTGAGAGTTCTGTTTTCACTTCTGTGAGTGAAAAATATTATGTAAACTAACTTGTTGATCCTACAGCTCATCAGGAAAGAAGGATTCACATTGTTTAATACAGACGCATAAATTCATCCACACTCACAGTTGATATTACACTCTTCCCAAAATGATCTGTGCATATTCGGTGCTTAAAATGACACAAAGGGGGATAAGTCTTCTTTCAGAAACGGAATTCTTCTAAATATTGTCAAACTTCTGGGAAAACAACAACTAGCATCCCAGAAAGATAATGTTGATACAATTTCATCAGTAGCTTTATAAAGTCTGTTCTCAGAGGTGACTGACAAGCTAGTGATTGGGAACAGATTTTCTACTACCGTACTACTGAGCCAAGCATCTTCCATCCTATAACTGTACATTAGTGGCCCAAATGTAGGATTTTGCATTTGTCTCCACTGAATTTCATTTTATTAATTTCACCCCACTTTCTAGTTTATCAAGATCCTTTTAAATTCTGTTTCTATCCTCCAATCTGCTAGCTACCTCTCACAGTTTTGGACCATCCACAAATCTGATAAAGATTCCCTCCATCCCATCATAATTGATAGAAATATTGAAGAGTGTCTGCTCCAGGACAGATGTCTGAGGCACTCTACTTGACATCTCTTTCCTGTTTGAAGCACAGCAACTGATAATGTCTCACTGAGCAGCTTTCCAATCACTTATATATCTATCTGATGCTGTCTTCATCTCTTTTGTGCTTAGTCAGTTTGCTAATCAAACTATCATAGGAGATCTTATCAAATCCAGACAAACATAAAAGAAAGAATATTATTTCTTGTCAGGTATATAGTATGTTTCTATGAATGATATAAACAGCATGGCTTATTTTTTTTAAAAAAATTATGAATCCACTGAGTTAGTAAAACTGAGCACCTATCTTTGGTTTCCTATTGAGATAAGGTACCTTAGGACTCATCATATGCAGGTTTTCTTCCATTTCTAAATACATAAAAGACATTGTAGAGGTGAGCTCCTATGGAGACATTAAATGACAAAACAGTACTTCCATTCATTGCACACACGAATCTATTTGCAAAGTAAATAGCAATGGAGGTTTTTGAAGTCAGTGTGCAATTGACTCCAGACACCCCTATTCCTATAGAAATGAGTAAGGACACTTATCTTAAGATGGGATAGGGACTGCCGAATTTTTCTGCTTTTGATCATTTTAGTGAAACGAAAGTGTAGATGTTCTTGTAGGCATTCTTTACATTTGCCTTGGTGCTCCTTTTGTTGCCACTAATCATTATTTAATGGTAATTTTTAAACAACATTAATTCAGAAAATGTGCAATTTGATATATCTCTATATACTATAGCAATAGCAAAATAGTAAGCAATATGGATGGAAACCACACTTCCCTATGTGATAGTTCAGTAAATGGAGAATTTATCTAGAAACTGACAGAATGCGTCATATATGATGGCAGTGAATCATTTATCCATTTTTCTTTAACATAGAAAGACATGAAATGCTATGGTAAGAAGACGATACCCTCCACTTACTGCCCCAAATGAAATGAGGTCCTAGTCACAGAATCTTCCACTTTTTTCTTTTCAAATTATCAGCAAACAAATATAACTAACCCAAAATCTACTGTATATCTTTGAAAAAATCCACAGCAGATATTCTTCAGTCACAGGAGGAAAAAGTATCTCTCTTTGACAAGTATGCATATTAGTTAAAATGCATATTAAATTCCACACAGACTTTTAAGTGAGAAAATGCATTAATTTTATCAAAAAAGAATGGAAGAAAAAGCAAGGGAACAAAACTAAAATGAGAACATTAGTTTCTTTACATCTCCATTAACACAACCAAAGGTTCGATTACATTTTCTTGCATAGCTGAGAGGGGAAAACCCACATATATGGTGTTTCTTAATATATTAGATCCATCATCTTTCAACTAACCAGGATGCCAAAGATAATGGTCAATAATCCAAACATTTAAACTGCAAAATACATAACTAAAAACATACTAAGAATTTCTAAATTAGTCTTCAAATCATAAAGAATTTGTACAGAAGCCACTTTTGATTTTACGGCCAAGAGAAATAGAAAATGCTTCTAGAACATGGCCATACAGGCCGAAAAACCTATAACAACCCAGTGATTGAAACAGAATAATCTGGCAACCTCATCATACTTACCTAAATCAGCATCCTAGGACATTTCCACACCTTCTTCAAGATGGAGCACCATACAATGTTATCACACAATGTTGTGTAACTTCCGGCGGAGGCTCCATCCCCAACTGGCTTCCCTCAGAACATGGAGGCTTCTCCACATGGTGACACTTTCTTCATGTGGTGGGGAAAGCATTACTAAAAAAGAGATGTATTGGGGGCAACTGATTTGCCCCGCTGCCCCACTGTTTTGTCACAGAGACCAGGTGAAGTGGGACGTTTCTCCTGGCTTTTCTCATGAGGCCCTTATCTGCCCCCCAGGATAGAACCAGGCTTCTCAGAGATTTTTTTTACAAAATTTTCCTACTTATCTACCCAAAAGGGCTAATGCATCACCAAACTGTAGCTCCCAGGATGCAGGCCCGGATTAACACATTTTGGCACCCTAGGCCACACTTTTGAAATACGCCCCCTTTAAACCAACCTCTACTGCACCCCCCCCCCCATCACTCAGACCAGAGTGGACCCTGGGCCTTTCCACACAGCCATATAACCCAGAATATCAAGGCAGGAAATCCCAAACTCTGTTTTGAACTGGATTAAATGCCAGAGTGGACCCAGGGCCTTTCCACACAGCCATATAACCCAGAATATCAAGGCAGGAAATCCCAAACTCTGTTTTGAACTGGATCAAATGCCAGAGTGGACCCAGGGCCTTTCCACACAGCCATATAACACAGAATATCAAGGCAGAATACCCCAAACTCTGTTTTGAACTGGATTAAATGTCAGAGTGGACCCAGGGCCTTTCCACACAGCCATATAACCCAGAATATCAAGGCAGAATATCCCAAACTCTGTTTTGAACTGGATTAAATGCCAGAGTGGACCCAGGGCCTTTCCACACAGCCATATAACCCAGAATATCAAAGCAGAATATCCCAAACTCTGTTTTGAACTGGATTAAATGCCAGAGTGGACCCAGGGCCTTTCCACACAGCCATATAACCCAGAATATCAAGGCAGATAATAAACAATAAAAAAATTAAAATGCATCCAAACAGTTCTTTCTCCCACAGTGACAAAATTCCACAGATATTATGAGGCAGAATGAAAACAGACCTTTGAGCTTCAATTGGGTCAAGCAGATGAACTCCTCGCTGCCAAAGCCTCCCTCTGTTGTCCTGGCCTCGTGGCTCGTCCTCACTGGAGGAGGCGCCCGGGTGGCCTAGGCCAAGCGGGAGCCTTTTCCACTCGCCCTTCGCCCCCTCCGAAGCACGAGGAGGCGTGGGAGGAAAGGAAAAGGTGCCCGGGCGGCCTAGGCCACGCGGGAGCCTTTTCCACTCACCCTTCGCCCCCTCCGAAGCACGAGGAGGCGTGGGGGGAGTGGAAAAGGCGCCCGGGCGGCCTAGGCCAAGCGGGAGCCTTTTCCACTCGCCCTTCTCCCCCTCCGAAGCACAAGGAGGCATGGGGGGAGCGGAAAAGGCACCCGGGCGGCCTAGGCCAAGTGGGAGCCTTTTCCACTCGCCCTTCACACACACCCCAGAAGCACGAGGAGGCATGGGGGGAGCGGAAAAGGCGCCCGGGTGGCCTAGGCCAAGCGGGAGCCTTTTCCACTCGCCCTTCGCCCCCTCCAAAGCACGAGGAGGCGTGGGGGAGCGGAAAAGACGCCCGGGCGGCCTAGGCCAGGCGGGAGCCTTTTCCACTCGCCCTTCGCCCCCTCCAAAGCACGAGGAGGCGTGGGGGAGCGGAAAAGACGCCCGGGCGGCCTAGGCCAGGCGGGAGCCTTTTCCACTCGCCCTTCCCCCAAGCACGGGAGCGTGGGGGAGCGGAAAAGGCGCCCGGGTGGCCTAGGCCGAGTGGGAGCCTTTTCCACTCGCCTTTCACCCCCTCTGAAGCACGAGGAGGCGTGGGGGGAGTGGAAAAGGTGCCCGGGCGGCCTAGGCCAAGCAGGAGCCTTTTCCGCTCCCCCTTTGCCCCCTTCAAACTTTTTTTTAAAATTATGGGAGACCCGGACCTGCCGCCTCCCTATGGCTGCCCCCCTAGGCCATGGCCTAGGGTGGCCTTATGGGTAATCCAGGCCTGCCAGGATGCCATAGCATTGAACCAGAATAGTGGTGTTAAACTACACTTATTCTACAGTGGAGATGCACCCCAAATTACTACAACCTGCTATATCTCAATTCTTAATCTCAGGACCAGGAGCCTATAGAAGTGGTCTTTCAAATATCCAAACCCCAAGCCATTTATGGCTTCACAGGTCAAGACAATCACTTAGAAGTAAAATCAGAATCAAATAGGAAGCCAATGCAGATCTTTGTAAGCCCGGTGGTAACTGAACAACCCCTTTACTTATAGAACCAATATCTGTGCTTTTACCTACTTTCAACTGACAAATTGTGTCATCTCTAGAAATGTTATAGGTCTTCTAAGTATTTATCTGGTATGTTTCTACCAGAAGTTAACAGAGAGCCATGTTGGCAAATTACTAATAGAGATACCTTTTAAGGAATTTTCTATGGTCTCCATCTGTTAAAAGTCATTCATTTCAATAGATTTTGCTATTGTCTACAGTTTCCTATTTCTATGGTAAATTCAGAAAAGCATCAGCCACAGATCGAGGATCACACTGTATTACTATAAAAGACAAATGCAACAACAATCTAGCTGCATTTTACACTAACTGTATTTATAAAACATAGACTCAAAAAATCTGCCCTCTCCAGGAAAGGGCTCAACTGGTAAAGAAACTGAAGTAAATTTTCTTGTCACTTACATGTGACAAGAATAAGGGAGGAAGAGAGGAGATGCCAAAATTCACTTGATTTCCAGTCTCTAGCCTGATTAACCCCCTCCCCTCCCAGGATTTACATCCTTTTTTGATATCTCTGCTATGCTCATTTGATTTGAAATGAGCAGGATTGTTGTTGTAGGATTAGTGTTAACCTGACTTAACTCAATTGTATCCACTCAAATATCTTGGGCATGCTAGACACTATTATTCAGTGGCATATGGATGTCCCATTTTGTAGCTATCATGGCTAATCACCATTGATAAACCTATCCTTCATGGATTTATATAATCCTTTCAAAATCTATATAAGGTACAGAGGACACATCTGTCGATACCTTGCATAATTCAATAAGAAAATAAGTTGTAACACAATTTCCCGAGCATGAATGATGATTTTATCCTTGTTCTGTCTTAGATCTCTCTTTGCATGCTTTGTAAAGTATGTACACTACAAACCCGATATCCACAGGACATATATGAAACTATGGATAATTAAGAGACCTTATTGGAATGAATGCCAGAGAGTCATGCAGCAGGACCTAAAAATGCACAAAAAAGATATATGTTGTCAATTAGGCATGGGCAATCCATGGTTCTAAATGGTTCTAAAGTATTTAAAAACTAGAGGATTCTGGTGCTTTGCTTCTACAGTGTTGCTAAAGTTCTGGTGGTGAACATTTCAGAACTCTAACAAAACTTTCAAAATTTCATTGTTATTTCGTTATTGGCAATTTTTATGACAGAACCAATTACGAACTGCCATTTATAACAAAATTTTGAAGGTTTTGTTAGAGTTCTGAAATTTTCACCACCAGAACTTTAGAAACACTGTAGAGGCATAGCACCAGCACCTCTAGTTTTCTAAGTACTTTAGAACCATTTAGAACCATGGATTGTCCATGCCTATTGTCAATCATAGATAAATGAAGCAATAAACGCCAGTCCCACAGATGTAGGGTTAATACTGTAGTCTGCATTCAATTAACACAGGAGGAGGAAGAGGGGGGGGGGAATCTTGCCCTTTCCAATTGGCTCTGTCAAAAGCAAACTGGTGTAGTCTCTCCTCATTCGGATGTTCTTTCCAATTTATATTTTTTGCCATCTTGAACATACTCAAAAGTTGCTTAGCCACATGATCATAGTTTTCACCTGTGAAACATTAGGGCAGGCATCCTCAAACTGTGGCCCTCCAGCTATTTGGGCCTCTAACTCCCAGAATTTCTAATCATTGAACAAACTGGCTAGGACTTCTGGGAGTTGGAGGTCCAAACAGCTGGAGGGCTGCAGCTTGAGGATGCCTGTGTTGGGGGGGTATGAGACTACATAACTTTCCACCCCCATCCAACATTTCAAGCATAATTCCTCACCATAGTGAAAGTAATATTATGGTTCCCATTATAGGAGCAGCATCAGCAGTTGTTACTCACTCTGAAAGGAGTACTTGTCAATCAGGTTTGAATTCTGGGTACACAGGGCTTGCTGGTTGCCTGGTAACTCTCCCCCTTCCTTTTTTCCAAGGTGCACTCAAAAGTGTTTTCTGAAAAGAAAGTAGCTTTAAAAGCTGACAGCAATTACAGGTGACACAACTGCTTTAGTCTGAAAAGCAATATACAAATGGGTCTTCCTTGTCTGTTAGAATATTTCATTATGATTAAAATTGTTTTCTTTCCTTGCGATCTTCATCCTCTACAAGTGGCAGTTGTTAAAGTAATAGCACTTGGAATTCAAGCTTTAGTTTTGTTTGGGCTTTTTTTAATGTCAGCTGCAGCAAATACCCATTTCTCTCAATTCCCAACTGGTTCAGAAGAAAGGGTGCAGAGAAGAAGAAAAAAGACTGAGAGCAAAAAGGATGAAGGAAAGGAAATAAAAATATGGCTTGTTAACCAGTAACTCTTGCATCTAGGGCTTAAACTTAAAGTATGTCCACAAATCTCATCCTAGACATTGAGATGAGAAAGTAATGGAAGGCCTCCCATGTCATACTGCTGTCCAAAGTCTTGTGGTCTGTTTCCCAGTTGTCCAAAATCTTGGGGCTCTTTTTGAAATTTAAAGCAGCCTCAGGAAGTGAGACCTGAGCCATGGAGACTGGAACCTGCAGTGCGGTAACCAGTCCCAGCAATCAGCCATCCCTGTGAGTTTGTCTGCCTGGCAAGCTGGAAGAAGCCAGATGTGTCGAAGTAAAGCTCACCAAGTTGAAGAAGTCACCAAAGTATTTTATTCTATCAGCTGGCTGAGATCTCAGCCCACAGTATCCCAGCAAAGTAAGCTGAGATACCATACATGTCAAAAGCAAGCATTTTTATACAGTACAGATTCAAAGTTCCTGCTGCCCCAGCTGGACCCAGCTTATCTATGATTGACATCAGGGAGGAATCTCTGTAGAAACTGGACTGTGGCGTTTCCTGGCCAATAGGAGAGCATTCCTTACCTCCGATAAGATGTAGTGCTCTCCAATGGCTGAAGGGCGGGGGGAGGTGGAAACTTTAGACAATTGTTACACAGTATTATGAATGAGTTACATTTCCCCCAATTGGAACAAACTGATGAGATTGCACTTTCTTCTTTCACCTTGATTAGAAGGCTCCTCAGCTCCTCCTCGCTTTCGGCCATCAAAGTGGTATCATCTGCATATCTAAGGTCGTTAATGTTTCTTCCAGCAATTTTAATTGCAGCCTTGCATTCATCAAGCTCCGCACATCACATGATATGTTCTGCATACAAGTTGAATAGGTTGGGTGAGACTATACAACCCTTTCATACGCCTTTCCTATTCTTGAACCAGTCTGTTGTTCCATGGTCAGTTCTTACTGTTGCTACTTGGTTCTTATACAGAATCCTCAGGAGAGAGACAAGGTGATTTGGTATGCCCATAATACCAAGAACTTGCCACAATTAATTATGATCCACACAGTCAAAGGCTTTAGAATAGTCAATAAAACAGAAATAGATGTTTTTCTGAAACTCTCTGCTTTTCTCCATTTTCCAGTGAATATTGGCAATTTGGTTTCTCGTTCCTCTGCCTTTTCTAAACCCAGCTTGTACATCTGGCAACTCTCTCTCCATGTATTGCTGGAGTCTTCCTTGGAGGATCTTGATTATTACCTTATTGGCATGAGAAATAAGTGCCACTGTACAAAAGTTTGAGCAGTCTTTAGCATTTCCCTTTTTTGGTATGGGGATGGAAGTTGATTTTTTCAAGTCTTATCTCCATTCTTGTATTTTCCATATTTGCTGGCATATGGCATGCATCACCTTGACAGCATCATCTTTCAAGATTTTAAACAATTCAGCTGGGATCCCGTTGTCTCCTGCTGCCTTGTTGTTAGCAATGCTTCTTAAGGCCCATTCAACCCCACTCCTCAGGATGTCTGGTTCTAATTCACTCACCACACTGTCAAAACTATCTTGAGCATATGAGCAGGGAGAAGGAAAAGGGAGGTTCTGGAAGAAAGGAATTTCAAAGATGAATTGACTGAGAGGAAAGTCTATTTTTTTCATACTCATGTGAATCATCTTACCAAAAGCAGTTTATAGACCTTACCAATAATAATTAACTAGCTGTACCCGGCACGCGTTGCTGTGCCCTATTTAGGAGATGCTGGAAAGTCTGAGTATGTAAGGGTTGGAATTGATGTTACTTATGGTCTTGGTGGGTGTGTGCATGTGTATATATGTATGTGTGTGTATGTGTATATGTGTGTATGTGTATATGTGTGTATGTATATATGTGTGTGTATGTGTATATATGTATATGTGTGTATGTCTATATGTGTGTGCATGTGTATATATGTATATGTGTGTATATATGTGTGTGTGCATGTGTATATAGTATATGTGTATGTATGTGTATATATGTATATGTGTGTATGTCTATATGTGTGTGCCTGTGTATATATGTATATGTGTGTATGTGTATATGTGTATGTATATGTATGTATATATGTGTGTATGTGTATGTATGTGTATATATGTATATGTGTGTGTGCATGTGTATATATGTATATGTGTGTATGTCTATATGTGTGTGCATGTGTATATATGTATATGTGTGTATGTCTATATGTGTGTGCATGTGTATATATGTGTGTGTGCATGTGTATATATGTATATGTGTGTATGTCTATATGTGTGTGCATGTGTATATATGAATACATGTGTATATACAGTATGTGTGTGTGCATGTGTATATATGTATATGTGTGTATGTATATATGTGTATGTATGTGTATATATGTATATGTGTGTATGTCTATATGTGTGTGCATGTGTATATATGTATATGTGTGTATGTCTATATGTGTGTGCATGTGTATATATGTATATATTGCTATATATTGTTGTGGCATAGTGTGGTGGGCTAGGCCAGAGTTCCGGGAGGCCAGCAGCCCAACGTGGGCCTTGAGGCAAGGCCCTCAGGGGAAACAAAGGCGTCCTCCTGGGGACCAAAGGCCACAGTGCAAGCCGGTGGTGCCTGCAGGCAGGGACCCCAGCATGCCCGAGGCCCCAGAGAGAAGGAAGGTCGAACCCCCAAAGAGAAGTGAAAGAAGGGAGGCTACCTACCACCCAGCGGTGGTTGTGGCTTTGCCCATTCTGAAGCCAGGGCGGGCCAGAGGCGTCGCTCTTCCAGGCGGCCGCTCTTCCCCTTCGCTGCTCCCTGGCAGCCGCCATCTTCTTTTGGAGGACTTCCAGCCGAGAGAGGCGGGACTTCCTGTCTGGCGGCTATTTGTGATTTGCTTCTTGTTTCTGGCGGGTCCCTTTTAATTGCCGGAGTGACTTCCGGTGGAGCCATTTGTCATGGGCCGGAAGTGGATCGGCCGCCATTTTTTTGTAGTTTTTTTCCTTTTTGGGGTTTTTCCAACCCACGAAGCGGCGGAATGTGTCGGCTGCGGCCTTGCAGACATCGCCACTATCGGCTCCCTCCCGTGGTGGCATGGGGGGGGGGGGAGGAATCGGTGAGCGAGGGGTGAGGGCGAGGGGCTGTGTTGGGGGGGAGCGGAGCGCGCAGGCGCCATTATAGAGCAGGGCTTTCTTTCTCCCCCTGGTGGGGGAAGGAGGCCACTGCCATTCAGCAAGCGCCACACCGCCAGGTTCTGTTGGCCGTTTTTGGGGGCAATTTTTGGGGGTCTTGCGAGGTACCTAGGGCAGGTTTTTTGGGCCCTGTGTGTTCCTTGTGATATGTTTGAATGTGTTGGGTGGTTTTTGTGGTTCTGGGGTTTCTAGTTTTCCTGCCTATACCCGACATCACACGACCATTCCTTTATATATATAGATAGATAGATAGATAGATTCCTGTGACTGCTGCTGTTGTCGCTATTATTGTTTGTCTTCAAGTCATTTCCAACGCATGACAACTCTATAGTGACCTTATCACAGGGTTTTCTGGAACAAAGGCTGACTTTATACTGCCCTATATCCCAGGATCTGATCCTAGATTATTTTGCATGAACTGGATTATATGAGTCTACACTATCAAATAATCTGGAATAGGGAGATAATCTGGGATCAAATCTTGGTATATAGGGCAGTGTAGATGTTGTGATTGAGCCTCCAGCTGCTACTGATAGTAGTGATTCAGAAGACTCTGATGGCTCAGCATCTGGGGAGAGTATGGAACTGGGTAGGGCTGTTTGTAACCGGAGTACTGGTGTTTGCAGAAAGAGGCTTACTCATGAGTCAAGTGAGTCAAGTGAAGAGGATCACTTGCAACTCAAGAGTCAAGCAAATAATTACAGCACCTACAGACTGAGACATTTGAGGGATTCTCTGGGAATGATGGGAGTCAGAGTACAGAGGACATTTCTACTGAAATGGATTGGACTCAAGTAAGAGAAATTCAGAGGGCTTGTGAGGAGCCCACAAGTTCAGACATCTGGGTAGGATTCACTGATTATCAGGATTGGCCCTCAGAGTCCCCAGACAATGGGGGGATGTTCTAAGTCTTAACCACAGGTGGAAATCTTGGAGGGTCAGTCAAAGGGCAGCAGCTGCTGGGAGAGTAACACCTTAGGATGATGATAGGGCATCGACCTTAAGTGGATCTGACTTGTAGTGAGCTTAAAAGGTGGGCACTTTATGACTAACCTCTGTGGCTAGCAAGGAGTTGCCTTTGGATCCTAGGACTCTTGCATCCTGTCATCTTGCCGCCTTGTTTCCAGACTGATTCTGCTGCTTCCTGTGGTGGGGTTTGAACTCCAATGGATTGCTCTCCAGTTGGACTGTGGGCTGTGTCTTAGCTTCTACGTCTATCTCGTCTCCTTGACCTGGCTCCTGGATTACGTCTCTTCTACGCCCCTTTGGATACCTTCTTGGACAACCCTTTGATGACTTCAATGCTGATGACCTTGGATTGATTCTGACGACGACATCTTCTCTGCTGCCCTCAGCGTGCCTTTCTCTGTTTGTTTTACTTTGATTTTGCTAAAGAGTTTTGGTGTTTTGAATGCAGGCTTTTCCTCCCTGTTTGTTTTCATGCTGGTTAAGGCTTCGTTTTGTTAGCGTTTTCACTGACCATTAAGTGCTTTTGTTTTGCAAATACTTATCTCCAGAGACTCCGTGAATATTAAAACAAACTATTTACACTTCAATTGGGTTTGGCTCTCTGAACTGGCATCTGCTACGACAGTAGATCCAGCCAAGGAGTGTAACTTGCCCAAGATCACACAGTTTCTATAGACAAGTGGAAAATTGAACCCTGGTCTGCAAAGTCAATTGACCTTATCACATGAGCCAGGTGAAGTGTCCTGCTTCGCCTATTTTTGCTGCTAAACAAAGGGGCAGTGAGGCAAGTCCATCATCCTGGGTGCCACTACCTCATGGTAACGCTTCACCCATCACACATGGGGACAGTAACCCAAGTGGTGACGATCTGTGCTGGCTCCATTGGAGCCCACATAACATGGGCAGGCTCCCATGTTGGGAGAACATTAAATTAGATCAATTTTTAGATTAATGTCAATAGAATTTTAAAAAAGTTTTATGCAGTTCTTTTTTTCAATTTGAAGGGTTTTTTTTTGAAGTGATGAAATTATATAAAGGTTACAAGCAACAGAAGTAATGAGCACAAATATCACATGACATTACAAAAAACCATTTCTTAGACCCAAAAACCTGAAGAGGAAAAAATAAACACTACTCACTTTCATAAAAGACAAAAGACACAGACACAGAAATACACAAAATGTAAATATACTAATTTATTCACATAGATGTAGATTTAGAAATAATTCTTGGGAAATGCAATATATCTTACCTCAGTGGACTGGGGAAAGTCATGAAAGAATGGTCTATTGGCTAACTACTGATGGCCACCATCTTTTTGGTTTTAAGCTTCTTTATTACTTGAGTAAGACAGATCTTCAAACAGTGTTTGCCTTTAAAGAGAGAACTGTTATCTGACAGCCCTTGAAACAGAGGCCCATCACCTGTAAAAGGGGACACATCAATATATATGACATATATCTTCCACTTGTTATCCCCATTTATTTCCCTCTTTTTTTAATTTCTGCAAAATGAGTTCCAAGTTTAAAAAAAAGTAGTTTCAACTCAATAAACTGAATGAGGATGAAGGAAAGAAGAACTGAAATTTTACCCTTCCCAGAAGGTTCAGACAACAGCAAACCGGTATAGTCTCGCCAAGTTATTTTGCTCTTCCTCATTAATAGTTTTTGCTATTTCAACCACATTGTATAATTGCTTGGACACATGTGTCCCAGTCTGTATCTGTGAAATGTTCAAGCTTGTGTGTATTTACATATATTGCATTTATCCAATGGCTCTATTCAAGTGGGGTCTAGTAATTGGATTTAGATCCCGTATTAAATTATCCAGAGTTTTGTGGGCTAGATTGAACCTTTCATCCACTGTATTAATTAGAGTGAAATGGTGTAATATACTGTATTTCTAGAAAGAATGAACCCATTCCTTTAATCAGATATAGCCTTGGCAGATTATCTGCCTATTTAGAAGCTGGGTTTATTTATTTATTATTTTTTATTTCCAACATTTACTGTATACCCCATCCTACTCAACCCTCAAGAGGGGACTTAGGGCAGCTTACAATGGCAGCAATTTGATGCCAACAACATACAAAAACACATTACATACAACATTATACATTAGGTTAAAAAAAGGTTAAAAACTCATTTAAAACATTATTATTCATCATATAGCCATATCAGAGTCTGATTCAGTGGCCAACGACCCAGTCCAAAGCCTGTCATAGTCAGATTTCAAAAACATTATGATTACTGCCACACCTATCTGAATGCCTGAAACAAAAACTATGTTTCGAGCTTCTTTCTGAAAGAGAGGAGGGATGGAGCTGACCTAATTTGGCGAAGGAGCGCATTCCACAGGCAGGGGGGCACAACCAAGAAGGCCCTGTCTCTTGCCCCTGCCAAACGTGTTTGCGGAGAAGGTGGGACTGAGAACAGGGCCTCCCTTCTTTAGGTTCTTTTAATGTTGACATGTGAACAAAATTAGATCAGGTGTCTATTGGACACTGCAGGAGGGGCTGCTGAGTGAAGAAGGGATAAAGAAGAATTTATATAGAATCCTAGAGTTGTAAGAGACCCCAAGGGCTACCCAGTCCAGCCCCATTCTGCTATGCAGGAACACTCAATCAAAGCACCCCTGACAGATGGCTATAAAGCTTCTATTTTAAAACCTCCAGAGGAGGAGACTCCATTATGGTCTTAGCATATTTCACTGCCAAACAGCTCTTATCATCAGGAAGTTCTTCCTAATGTTTAGGTGGAGACTCTTTTCCTGCAATTTGAATCAATTGCTCCTTGACCTAGTCTCTAAAGCAGCAGACAAGCCTACCCCACTTTCACTTCCTCAATGTGGCATCCTTTCAAATATTCAGTATTCCAGGTGAGATCTGACCAAAGCAGAATTTAGGTATTATATTATATGTAATAACTCATGGCCGAGTATGATTTTCTTCCAAGGGTAAGAGTCTTGGCAGTGGGTCCATAGATGACTGTGAAGACATATTTTGGATCCACATGGTCTTTCACAATGAAGACCTCAGTTTCCAGATGGAAAGCAGTGAGTGGGACTATGACTTCATCAATCTAGAGTAGACACTATACTCTCATTGATGCAACCTAGAATTGCACTGGCATTTCTAAGTGACATATCATACTGTTGCCGAAATACGTTTAGGGGGCCTTCCCTTAAGGGGACAGAGCCCAGGCCACCCCTAAAAGCGAGGATCGAGGCCCAAATCTGGATGATCTTCCCAGAACTACAAATCCCAAAGAAACCCAGATCAATTCTCACCCAGACGGAAGTACGCCACTACCGAGAGAAGAATCTAATTCAGCTGAATAGGATGCAATGCCACGCCAGGAATCCAAAGGCAAAAACATAGTTTTTAATGGGAAAGCAGTCCAATATATAGAAAAGCAGTCAATTTACATTTGAATCAGGTGCCCTCCTCTCTCACGTGTAGCCACAGCTGATTGGCCGCGCTGTCAAAGTCAGCTGGGCCAGGAAGAGACCGGCGCGCTTTGGCCAATAGGAGAAGGCGCGCCATGATTTGAACGAGCCTATCCTGGCCAGCTGCGCAGGGCGGGAAAGAACACAAAGGGAAAACGGCTGGGTGGAGGAAGTAACTTGTGGCTGAAATACCTTGCGGCCGGAGGGCCCCCAATGTGGAGATCCACCTTCCTGTTTATTGTTTGTCCTGAGTGCCTTAATGGGAGTCTTTTGTCCTGGCTGAAACTCCTTTGTGTTGAGAGTTTCAGTCTAGCGGGAAGCATGGTTTCTCAGTTTTAAAATGGCAAAGCATAACTTATTGCAGCCGGCAAGCGGGGTTCCGAAGCCCACTCAGGTCCAGCTATGGGGTGGTAGAGTGACTTGGGTTTGCTAGAGCCCATGATCCCTTGGGGGTCCAGCTCCGAGGCCAAGGGGGGACACGAGCGGGGGGGATCCAGGCTCATAATGGCGGAATCTATGTTCCACAGAACACCTGACCTCCCTCCCATATTGGTGAAAAAGCATCATATGGCCAGAAAAATGTATTATTTGTTCACCAGGGGAACTCTCCGCAAAGGGAGTCCTGGTAGGGTTTTGGGAGCATGGTTGCTCAGTTAAAATGGTCCGGAAAGGTAGCTATTGGGGCTGGCTGCGAGGGTCCGAAGCTCGCATGAAGCAACCGTGTTTTGGGTCTGTTTACGTGACCATTACATATTCCCTATCATTGGCCAAGCTCCGAGAATGATAGGGACTTATGCGGGGAAGTCTTGGGCATAAAGAGTGGGCCTCACCCCACGAAGAAACCCAACATCCCTTCCCCAAGGTTATTATTTGTGCAGGGTAAAATTGGGTAGAAAAGTGAATTATTGTGCTGTTCATCCTTGGAACGCTCTGCTGAGGGCATTAACTTAGAAGTTACATTGACACAAAAAAGGAACACATGAGGGGTACAAAGTACAAGACAATACAGAGATCCCCAGCTATCATCCCCAATACATTCCCATAGAGTTCTTGCTCCCAGAGAAATGATCTTAAAAACAGGCAACACAATGCTGCTTTCTTCCTGGGAGTTGTAGTCCTCCTCCGTCCTTGGGAACTGTAGAGCCTTTGGGGCTGGGGTGCAGAGGAGTAAAGTCACTGAGGGTCCATGATGTGCAAGGGGAAAGCAGGAAATGTCCAAGTGAAGAAACCGTCCTTGGGGAAACTACAAAGTCCGTGATCAGGGGAGAGAGTCTGAGGGTGGGGATCCTGGGTGAGCCCGCATGGGGCTGAGCTCAGAGCAGTGAGAATGGCAGCTAGAAGAGTCCATGACCAGTGTCCTTGGGTGAACTTCAGGTCCCAGCTGGCATCGACCTGGGTTAGGAGTTCGAGGCCCCCCTACTCGCATAGATCCCTTGTCAGAACCCTCCTGAAGGCGATCCACCGAGGCAAAGGCATCTTCCCTCCCCCCATAGTCCATGGTTGTTCCTTTGGTCCCCTCTGGCAGTTTGCAGCCAGGGAAAGGGACCTTGAGTTCGTCCAAGAAAGAAGTGGTCAAAAAGCAGAGAGAAATGACTTCTGGTGTTTGGGCCCCCTGCCTCCCTTGTTGGCAGAAGGCTTGGGGTCCCGTTCCAACCCTTCAGGACCCCTAAAGTCTAAAATCGCTGATTTGCTGCCAGATTTGGATTCGCTATTGCTGCTGGAGTCTATGGAACTTAATGCGAGAAAAAAGGTGGGGGCCGATTGTCCTCGGATGAACTGAGTGGCAGCGGCAGAGTCAAGCCGCTGGTTGCGAGCGGTTGCTTTTCCGGGCTTCCCTTGGGCCAGGGAGGAAAAAGGGGGAGAAGAAAAGAGTGTAGACAAAATAGGAGGAAGAGGGCAGAGTGCTTTGGGACGACAACGGGGCAAATCGGGGGAACTTCCAACTGGTGGATAATGAATCCACTGGTTCTTATGGCGATCTCACTTATCCGCGGATCGCTCCGCTCCTAGCCCCCACCCTCGGCAATGGCCCCCACTTTTCCAAGATGGCGTCGGGGCGGGCGGGCGTGCAGGAAATGCCGTCCGCTCGCCGGGCCCCCGTTAGAGGCCGGTTGCAGCACGGACGATCGGTGAGGGGGCGGAGACCAAGGTAGGAACAGGGGGAGGTCTTGTTTATTGTTTTGTTTGTTTTTCTGAAGGGTTTGGTTTGTTTGGATTTTTCTTTTTAGCGGTAGAGGGAGGGACGGGCGTTTCGGCCCTAGTGGTGGGTGGTGGTACTGCAGCGGCCTTGCACAGGCCTGGGGGCAGATTAGCCAGGCTGTTGTGGCTTGGCAGGAGGTTTGAGAGTTTGTTGTTTTTGAACAGGAGTTGGCTTATGGGATTGTGAGGGTCATTATGTGTGGGACTGTGTGGGCGCTGGGAGAAATGTTCTATTCTATTGTTTATGCAATGTTATGTGAAGTATTTCTGATGTATGCATTGGTGCTCTGTGGACAGAGGGGAGGGAAAATGTATTTGGCTTTTGTCTTGCTGTGGGCTGTTTTAGGGTCAATGTGTTGTTGCCAGGTGTGGGGTTTTGGTGGTGCTGGGGGGAAATGTCCTGGTTTTATTGCTATGCTGTGGGATGTTTGCTAAAATGTTTTTCATGTGCTATTGGCTGTGCAAATGTTGTGCAGATGGGGTGAGGGGAAGCAATGGTGGCTAGGTGTACTGGGAGGGACGAAGTTGGTGCAGTGCGATGTATGGGACTGAGTGGGGCAGAAGTGGGGGGAAAAGGTCTGATACTGGTGCAACTTAGGCCATGGGCCAAAAGGAATACTGGGGACTCTCTGCTGTTAGATCTCCTGGATTTGGGCTTCCTGGTTCGGCCATAATACTGTGGACTCATTCTCAGCTTATGCTCTAACAAGACTCCAAAATATCTTTCATATGTGCTATTTTCAAGCCAGCAGTTACCCATCCTATACTGTGCATTTGATAATTATTGCCTAAGTGTAGTACTATAAAATTCTACCTGTTGAAATTCAATTTTGTTTTGTTTCAGCTCTCTATCCTGTTGGTAATTTTGGATTCTGATCATGTCCCCTGGGGTATTAGCTATCACTCCCAATTTGGTGTTATCTGCAAACTTTATAAATATGCCTTCTTTCCCATCATCCAAGTCATCAATAAAGATATTGAATAGCACAGGTCTCAGGACAGACCCTTGTGACATCCCACTGGTCGCTTTGCTCTAGGACGAAGAGGAGCTATTGGTAAGCCCCCTTTATTTATTTTATTTATTATTCAAATTTATATACCACCATTCCCAATGGCTCATGGTGGTTCACAGCACATACATAAATGATCATAAAACAACAATTTAAAACAATTTAAAATCTAAATCCAGACCAACCTGTTATATTTATTTACTATTATTATCTTTATTTCTACCTCGCCATTCTCCCACGAGGGGACTCAGACAGAAAATAAAGACAGAAATAAATCTGGACTTGCATATTTTCCCCAAAACAAATATGTACAGGAGATTTTGTGTCAGGGTAGGCTCAGATGCAACATAAAAATATCTCAATTGTTTTCATCCCATAAAAGCCTCTAGAATGGGGTTGTTTTTTATGATGTTTTTGTTAAATAACCAACATATCCTGCAGCTGATGCCTCTCTTCTTATGTCTCCTGAAGTGACTATACCATTTCTTCATCATAGAAAGCAGAGTCATTATCTTCCCAGGGCACCCTCTGTTTACCAATAGCCTGAATATAAATGTACATGTCAAAGCTTAATCGTTACCAGTTTCAGCTGAATGTTTCCTACTGTTTAAACTTGAAAGCAAATATTGTTAAAGAATTCTGAGTAAAAAAGGAATCACATAAATGTCTCTGCATCTTACCAGAACCAGCAGGATAAGGATTTTTCCTCTTTTGCACTACCAAAAGTGATATTCAATGGGATTGTATAAAGAAGGATCAATGCAGGAGAGTCTCCTCTTCCTCTGCCATACCTTCCAACTGTCCTGATTAATCTTCTGTCACTCCACTGTTTCAGATGTTTTTTTTAAACATACTTTAGTTTCTCTCTCTTTCTCCTTGGTTTACTTGACTTGCTGCAAACTGAGTTCAACATGCAGAAGTCCTTTTCTCTCAATTAACTGATAGCAGGGATAGAAACATGTCCTCCAAGTAGGCAAAAGCAAACTTCTGCTGCTTCTCCTATTTAATCTGTTGTTCCTCATCAATAACTTTTGGCATTTTGACCACAGTCTTATGTTACTTGGTCATATGACTCACAGTGTCCATCTGTGAAATGCTTGAAGTGTAGGTATTTATTCAATCAATATGCTTTACATGTTGTTTGGCGTCAGATGCCCAGGCAAAGCATGAAGGAAAGATTTGAGATTTGTTACTTCCTTTATCCTCCTCTCCATTTATTTTCCCATATTTACCCCTCAAATATTCAACTACAGCATTCCTGCTTATTATATGAGTTTGTTATTACTACATTTACTGTATACATGAAGATTTTTGGATACCATAGAAAATGTCTAAAGAAGTGTTCCCACTAGTTCTCCAGCATGATTCTATAGTCAACTTGCCATAGGTTCTGCTGGAAGCTAATCATAGAATCACATTGGAGGCTACAGAGAACACTTCTCTTGGCATTTTAGGTCCTCCAGAGCCATTATATGATATGCTTCAGTCAGAAGCCTAAGACATAGTTCATTCCAGTAAGGAAAATTGTATTCCATATTATGCAAAACTTGCATTGCAATAAGGGTCATGGAATAGATCCCTTGTGTAATACACAGACTTACAATACTAACTATAGAATGAAACATATTCATAGTTGCTAACATTTGGTTCAATTAAATAATATGTCCTATTCAATGTGGTTATTTGTTATCTTTTAAGACAAGTGTTCATTCCATAGCATCCAACTTGTGTTTCCTGAAGGCTCCAGCAATACTACAAGATCTGGGCCCAGTTCAGTCAGGGCAGTTAAACTGCATTATATGAGTCTACATAGAACATATAAGGTAATTTCAAACTGCATTATATGACAGTGTAGATGTGGCGTCACTCATGCTAAAAGACCATGCCATCCAGTGGTTTTCCATGGGATTTGAACCCTGGCACACATAATCTTAAATCCAGTTCTAAAATCACTGTATCACAATTTGTTATAGCATGTGATATTTGCTAAAGGCTCAGAAATGGCTCATTAGCATTAGCTCACCAATAAATAAATGTATCTCTGCTTTTTTCCTCACCCAATCATCCATTTCTCTGGCAGAGTTTTTGCAAAGCTGGGACCCACACAGAGAGTAAATAAGCTAAACCAAATGGTGACAGGATACTTGATCTGAATTTCAACCCTGCCTTGAACATAAACAGGCAGCTCTGACAAGTTCTTAATTGTTGAAGAGTCACTTAATAGAAAATAATGATCCATCAATCCAAGGAGGTGTCTGTATTGCCATAACTCATCTCTTCTCTCCTCTTGTTAGACATGGCCTTACTAGTGATTCAACAAAAAGGAAAATCACTGAGAAAATACTGCAGTGAATTTCATGAGGATCAATTCTCAGTCAAAAATTTGACATATATGGCATTGGAAACTAGACAAACACACCTCTGAAACCCTGTATTCCCTTCTTTTACATACCTCTGAATATAATTCTTCACCTTTTAAAAAAATGGGAGGACTTTACAGCACCATCCCAAACAATCAAGGAACAAATGGTAGTCATGGTGATACACCACCACATAGGTAATTGGATTAGCAACCTCCAGAGAAGAAGACCACGCCACATTCCAAAGTGGTATATTCAACTGCCAAACAGCGCTTACCATCAGAAAGTTCTTTATAATGCTTAGGTGGAACCTCCTTTCGTGCAGTATGAATCTATTGTTCTGTGTCCCAGTGGGAGAAAATCTTCTGGGACAGCCAGCCATTCCACATCCTGGCCCATCTTTCCCCTGCTTTCTCCCATTTGTAACCAGGTGCTGTGGAAATGGAGCCCCCTAGAATTCAACTGGAAGTGCCCTTAAATCATGTGATGGCCTCTGTGAAACTCCTGTGGGGCTCCATTCCTGAAGCACATGGAAACGGAGCCATAAGATCATGAGATCAAGTCCCTAGTCTTTAGTGCAACAGAAAAAAGGTTGCCCCCTTCTCAGAGATTCTACCATGGATATTATGTCCTTCTCTTCTCCAAGCTAAACATACTCAGCACCCTAAGCCACTTCTACTAGGGCTTGACTTCAAGACATTGGACTGTTTTTGTCACTCATTTGTGGACACATTCCTATGTGTCCATCTCCTTCTTAAATGTAGGTGCAGGACACAGTATTTGAGATGAATTCTGACCAAAGCTGAATAGAGTGGTACGATTACTTCCACAGACCTAGACACTATACTCCTATTGATACAGCCTATAATCACATTGGCTTTTTAAGCTCCTGCATCACATTACTGGCTTATGTTTAGCTTGTGGTCCACTAAAACTCCTAGATTCTTTTCTAGTGTACTGTTTTAAAGCTTGAATCATCCATTCTATATTTGTCCTTCTAATGAGAGCAAAAATATCTAACCTGAGATGAAAAAAGAGGATTTATTCCTATTGCCCAAGCAACAAATCTATGTTGGAATTCTGTTGGTGTCTTACACATCTGTACATTTTCCTTGTGCAAGAAAATTGACAATTTTAACTGATGTGTAATGACCATGTTCACTTGAAGGTTATGAAACAGTCATGATGCCATTATAAATGGTTCTCAATTGTGCATCCTACACTGATCATTGTGCTGGTTATCCACTGACTGGGTGATTTTATGCTTGGTGGTGCATTGCACTTTATGGACCAAGGTGCACATTTGGTTGCGCAATGTTGCATTTTACAATATGGCAGAAATCACTCCTCACCCTTCCCCCTTTCTCCTGGTGCATCATTTTTATGCCATCAGGGAAATGGTAGCCAAGTAAGTTATTTTCACTTTTGAGGATTTTTGGGAGGGGGTATGGGTGTCTCCCTGTACTCCCAGAAGGTTCCAGGAGGGCATCTAGATAACCCCCCCCCCCCAATGTGAGTTTTTCCAGCTGGTGTGGAGAAAGAAGTCAGGCCTAACCCAGGTTTTTAAAACCCAGTTCAAAATGGAACTTCCCTTTTTGTGGAACCAGCCTTAGTTTCCCCTTCCTTTGTATCACAATCTTCAGGAGTACATAGCCACTCCCACTTAAGGATCCCACCATTTCCATTCTACTGACCCAATATTGAGTGCTGGCTAGGATCAGATCCAGAATAGCTGATCCCCTTGTTGTTTCCTCCTCCTTCTAGACTATAAAACAGGGCTGTCCAACTGCCGGCCCTGCAGGTGTTTTGGACTTCAAATCCCAGAAATCCTAACAGCTGGTAAACTGTAAAATTATCTGCAAGGCAAGTGAGGTTTTTGTTGAACTTTCTACTCTTGGCAAAGTTTGCTTTCCACCAAAATATTGAAGTAGTTGAAATGCCCCATTACTCTTATTTCTACATGATTGGTCATCTGGTCAAGGAAGATTTCATGCAGTTCTTCAGTCATTCTTCCTTTCTTATCCAGGTGTTCTCAACCTGGTTTCAAGGATTGAAGTCTTGCATCTCTTCAAATATATTTTTGACATATAATGCTTCTTCATACCCCTGCCCTCCTGTTTGGCCTATTTCTCTGAAATAGGTATACCCCTACATTGCTCATCCCACCAGCTTTCAGTTATGCCTATTACTAAAACTAACTGTTTTGTTGTTCTAAGGGTTCCAGTACATAGTGTTATTTCCCATGCTCTGGGCCTTAGTGTAAGGATATCTAAGCCCGTGGGACATTCCCCTTAGCTGTTTATTTGAGATTATTGTCCTCTCGCTGC
The DNA here is from genome assembly GCA_030556195.1 of Anolis apletophallus. NCBI lineage: Eukaryota > Metazoa > Chordata > Lepidosauria > Squamata > Anolidae > Anolis > Anolis apletophallus. The sequence continues at coordinate 20,445,089 of JARBWK010000005.1, read as the reverse complement.
TTGGCTTGTGTTGTGTTTGAGCTGGCTAAGCAGCAAAGTGATACAATAAAGGTCTACACATTTGGACATATGAATTGCATCATAGCAAAGAACATCAGAATCAATTACTAACTGACAATATCTATGACATGTGTGAACATGCTAAACATACAAGCAAGTGGATCATATCATTGGTATCAGTATCTACATGCAAGTATATGTGACATATATGGCAGTATTGTGGATTCAAGCATTCAAGCATATGTAACATATCATGGCAACATCACAAATATCAATATTCACATGCAAGTATATGTGCCATATATGGCAGTGCTATAAATTCAGACACATGTATTACAGCATGGTACAGTGGTCAATGACAATAGATACATGCATGTATATGCCATAAAGTGGAAAAGAAGCATTTATGCCAAAAGCATGAAAGGACAATGCAAAAGGAAATGTTGTGGATAAATGAGTCAATTCAAACCTGGCCCATATGCAGCCGCGTGGGCTCTTCAAAAGGCAATCTGGATACAGTAAGGGAAGGATGGAAAGGCTTAGAGGGAAAGACTTGAAGAATGGATGCCAGGGAAGGTCAAAGGACGCAATGATCCACTCCGCGTTCTCGAGGGTGGAAGCGGCGAGCGGGGGGATTCAAGCTGCGGCCGCAGCGAGCGGGACGTGATTACTTCCGCGTTAGCCTGGCGAGCCTGCCGGAAAGCACCGGAGAAGCCGCAAAATGTCGTAAAGATGTCGCAGCGACTTGGGGTAAGAGAAAATAAGGCTCTAAATGAGCAATGGGACACTCAGGGACTGCGTGGGGGCAGGACCTGATGCCAAACGGAGGGCTTGCAACTTCATCAGTGAAGCCATTTGTTATTTCATCATGATGCCTTTAAACAGCGACGTGCCCAGATGAAGTGTCTTTGAGACACGCAGCGGATAAAGAAAAACCCTTTGGCGCCCAAGCCCTCCGTTTGGCATCAGGTCCTGCCCCACGCAGTCCCTGAGTGTCCCATTGCTCATTTAGAGCCTTATTTTCTCTTACCCAATCGCTGCGACATCTTTTACGACATTTTGCGGCTTCTCGGTGCTTTCCGGCAGGCTCGCCAGGCTAACGGAAGTAATCACGTCCGCTCGCTGCGGCCGCAGCTTGAATCCCCGCTCGCGCTTCCACCCTCGAGAACGGAGTGGATCATTAGTCCTTTGACCTTCCCTGGCATCCATTCTTCAAGTCTTTCCCTCTAAGCCTTTCCATCCTTCCCTTACTGTATCAGATTGCCTTTTGAAGAGCCCACGTGACTGCATAATGGGCCAGGTTTGAATTGACTCATTTATCATTTCCTTTTGCATTGTCCTCTCATGCTTTTGGCATAAATGCATTTATGGCATATACATGCATATCTTGCCATGTAGATACTGATACCAATGATATGATCCACTTGCTTGTATGTTTAGCATGTTCATGTTTCACATGTCATAGATATTGTCAGTTAGTAATTGATCCTGATGTTCTTTGCTATGATGCAATTCATATGTCCAAATGTGTAGACCTATATTGTATCACTTTGCTGCTTAGCCATTCCCATTATATATGCTATTTTTGATACCACAGTCATTGCTTCATTGTCCTTATTACTACTGCGAACCTGCATATTCACTGTGGTTCTCCTTGTTGCTACCTTTTGTTGTGTTTGTCCAACCCTCTCTTTAGCCCTATGTCTGTTCACTACTGTTTCTATTTAAGTATAATTCCACCTGCCCCACACAACCTTGTTTAAAGTCCAGCTGATTAGGATTGCCAGTCCCTGAGTAAAACATTCCAAAAACCATCAATCATAGTGTCAAAATAAAATCTAAAAACGATCCCTTTAAAATTTAAAGCCCATGTAATGAATTGTGGTGTTGGAGGAAAATTCTAAGACTGCAAGAAGATCCAACCAGTCCATACTTCAACAAATAAAGCCCGACTGCTCATTGGATGGAAGGATATTAGAGGCAAAGATGAAGTACTTTGGCCACATCATGAGAAGATGGGAAAGCTTAGAGAAGACAATGATGCTGGGGAAAATGGAAGGAAAAAAGGAAGAGGGGCCAACCAAGGGCAAGACGGATGGATGGTATCCTTGAAATGACTGGCTTGACTCTGAAGGAGCTGAGGGTGGTGACGGCTGAAAAGGAGCTCTGGCATGGGTTGTCTGTAGCCATAAAGAAAGAAAAACTTCACTGAATAATTGGTGAAAATTTTCAAAATGGTAAAGGCAAGTTAGAGAGTAGAGATGATAGAGAGAGAGTTAGAATCCTGGATGCAACACTTCTGTGAATTATCTAGACAAAATTAGAAAACGAATAGCTTGTGCAATGAAACTAGGAAACAAGAGTCATTGTAACAAGATCACTCTTCCACAACATCTGAGGAATCAAAGGGAAATTTAAAACATCAGTCCAGGTGCAATTGACTCACACGGGCACATGAAAGTAGTACATTGAAGAACTATATAAAAGAAATGGAAATATAACAGATTCCTTCAAGGAAGAAACTTTTGATAATGGACTCACAATGTTAAAAAGTGGAGAAGAAGTCAAAAAATATGAAAGTAATAAATAGCAGGTACATGATGGCATACAAATTGGCATTTCAACTTATAGAGACAGAATCTATAGATATTTTAATAAAGACACCCACAACAAATAAGAAAAACAAAATAAGGAAAACAAAATATGTTTACATTTTAGTCTCCAAGAAAAGAAACATCAAGTTAACTGTTGAACAGATCGCCTAAGCATGCAAATTGATGTTCAAAATTTTACAACGAAGACTTTCACTGATTTGGAGTCATAGATTATGAGAAAACCTTTCACTGTGTAGAACATGAAAAATTATGGGTTGCCTTAAAAGTAATGAGAATGCCACAACATTTGATTGTCCTGTTGTGCCCCTAATACTCAGAACAAGAAACCATTTCAGGACATAGCATAAAATTACAGAATGGTTTCTAATTTGTAAGGGGGTCAGGCAACACTGCATTTTAATTACCACATCTGTATAATTTAAACACAAAATATATCATGCAGAAAGTGGGATTAGACTCAGAGGAAATAACTATGAAAACCAGAGGAAGAAACATCAATAATTTAAAATATGCATATGATGCCATATTGCTGGAAGAAAATAATAAAGATGTGGAACAACTAGTGATAAAAGTTAAAGGAACAAGTTTTAAGAGTACAAAAGCTTTAGACAATTAACCACCCAAATGTGTAGTTGCTTGGTTTTCTTCCCATTCTGATGGCAAGCTTATGAAAGTAGTCATTGTGATGCATGCTGAAAAATAAATACCCAATTTGTCCTACATTATCTGAAGGTTGGCTTCAGACCAGATTAATTTCTTATACAGAATCCATGTGATTTTTTCCAGACCCAAAACAAACTGTGAACTGATTAGATATGCTACTGGATGCGCAAGGCTGCTTGGCATGGCTTTGTAGTGGCTGGGGGAAGATGCCAGGAATCTAGGAACCATCCAGCTGTGGCCAAAATCAAACAGCAGATGTTGCTCTACCATGTTTGCAGGTCCAGTAGAGAGACTGATGTTTCTCTCCCCCCCTTTGCATCCAAAATATTTCCAGGCATCCTGCACTTGACCTTAGCCAATAAACAGCTGAAGAACAATTCAGATGGAGTAACAACTGGCTTAAGAAGCTCTTGCCTAACTCTTGGCATTATGTCAAAAATGGCACATACATGCAGAAAGCACATGTGTGTCACCACCAGGATTCCAGCCATATACATCTGTCAGAATTTCACTGCACAGCAAATCCATATTAAGAAGGGATGTATTACTTATCCACATGCAAAAATCCTGGTTTCTATCACATGTATTCATGATAGTACAGCCCCACTCAGGGAACTCCACCAGCATTATTGGACCTGTACTGTACTCAACAAGTGTCTACTCTATTTACTAATGTTTAAGTCTAGAAATTTTAGTCCAAAATGCCAAAAAATGTCAAAAGGGTCTGAACCTTAGCTCTTATTTTTAAAAGGAACCATCCTTTTCTCTGCCCCCCCCCCCCTTGGTGGCACAGCAGCTCATACCTCTGAGCTGCTGAACTTGCTGACCAAAAAGTTGGTGGTTTGAATCTGGGGAGCAGGGTGAGCTCAAACTACTAGTCCCAGCTCCTGCCAACCTAACAGTTCGAAAACATGTAGATCAATAGGTATCGCTTCTGTGGGAGGGTAACAGCACTTCATGCAGTCATGCTGCCCACATGACCTTGGAGGGGTCTATGGACAACGTCGGCTCTTCGGTTTAGAAATGGAGATGAGCACCAACCCCCAGAGTTGGACACAACTATACTTAATGTCAGGGGAGTCATTTTCCTATCCCTTTCTCCAAGTGACAAAAGGCAAGTTCTTAGTCTGTCCTGGGAGAATGTAAAAGAAGCACAAGTCATTTTAGCTTTCTCCACCATGGCACCACTTTTTATTGCATCAACAAGGAAAAAGTGATGGCCACCAGGAGTGACTTCTCCCCTGAGGCAGCAATGGTGCCACACATAATTACTAGGCATGGTTTAGAACCCAAAAATAGGGAATCAAAAATCTAATGGGGGGGAGGATTTTTTTTTGGATTAGTAATAGAAAGACTTACAAAAAAATTTCCAAAAATTTCTAAATGTAACGTAATTACTAACGAAATTCGTTAGTAGTTCGTATGCCAGCGCATGCACATTCCAGATGGTTTTGGCCTACAACTCCCAGAAATCCTAACAGCTGGTAAATTGGCTGGGATTTCTGGGAGTTGTAGGCCAAAACTGGGATAAATCACACTGAATTCTAGATGGGACTCTCCAAATAGGAAGGAGGGAGGGAAGGAGGGAGGGAGGGGGTATTCTATTCTTGGAAGCAGCAAAAAAAAGGAGGAGGAGGCCCCCCCCTCGCTCCTCGCTGCCTCTCTCTCACCCCGATCCTGAGGGAGTGAGGGCCCAAGTTTGCCCAGGCTGAGAGGAAAAGGAAGAGGCCTGAGGCTGTGAGGAATGGTGGGAGTTGAAGTCCAAAACACCTGGAGGGCTGAAGTTGGCCCCTCATGAAGCCTCTTCGAGGCTTTAGATCCTGGCAGGCAGAAGGGGCAGGGAGGGCCCGTCCACTACTCCTGCCTGCCAGGATCTAAAGTGCATCAAGGCTTGGCACGCTTTAGATCCTGTGAGAAACCAACCTAATGTATAATAGAATGAATGCTAACTTATAGAGTAAGTGCCTAAATATTATAATTAATCCAACTGGTCATATACCTACATTCCATGCACATGCAATAATACAGCAGTAATAACAATGGGTATAAGAAGAGGTAAAAATCAAACTGAAGTATTCTGACTCTGGTCCCTCCTCAAGCGGTGCAAACGGGCTCTTCTCTATGAGCCCGGGATTCTGCAGCAAATCCTCCCCCAAAGAATATGTATGTGCACGCAGGCAGCAAATGCTGTGCCTGGACTTTTGGCTTTTCCCGGGAGAGGCTGCCTCCCGGGCTCATAGAGAAGAGCCGTTTGCAGTTTGCACCGCTTGAGGAGGGACCAGAGTCAGAATACTTCGGTTTGAATTTTACCTCTTCTTATACCCATTGTTATTACTGCTGTATTATTGCATGTGCATGGAATGTAGGTATATGACCAGTTGGATTACTTATAATATTAGGCACTTACTCTATAAGTTAGCATTCATTCTATTATACATTAGGTTGGTTTCTCAGGTGTTGTGTGCAACTACCCCAATACTCTTTGATGCTTTAGATCCTGGCAGGCAGGAGGGGCAGGGAAGCCTGGAAAAATGTAAACAGAGAGGTTTACTCAAGAGTAAATCCACAAAGGAGGGCACTTCATCCAAAGTGCCCTCCTTTGCAGATTTACTCATGAGTAAACCTCTCTGTTTACTTCCTTTGCAGATTTACTTCTGAGTAAACCTCTCTGTTTACATTTTTCCAGGCTTCCAGCCGAAAGAAGGAGCGAGTTTAGGGCTTGCCTTGCCATAATACTTATTGGCAAGGGAGGCGGGAGGGTGGTGAGAGAGAATGAGGGTGCCCCCTACGACCTAATTATGATACTTAAGAAAATCCTGGCCCCCGAAGTTCTATAAAGAAAGTCCACTTCCTGGTTGGCGTTCCAGATGCGGAAATACTCAAAAGTAGCATTTCTTACGAATCCCTTCCGAATCATTTAATTTTCATAACTTTTTTCTCATGCCTAATAATTACCTTAGACTTATTGATGGGTTCAAATCAAATAACTGTAATTATTATGCCCAAACCTGAGGTTACTTGGGATGACATGATTTATTTATTTAGTTAGTTACTGTATTTATTTATATATTGCCTTTTTCACCCCTGGGGTGGGGTGGGGGGGCTAAAAGCAGTTCACAGCATATTAATGGCAAAAATGCATGAGGCTGACTTATACATGTGCATATATAGTACTTCGCTTCAGTTCACTTTAACTAGATTCCTAATGTCTAGGCAGCAAACAATGTTTGAGGTACCTGCTATTTTTCTATGCAATATTACTTTGTCTGTTTTAAAAGTATTAATTGTTAGGTTATGACAGAAACAACCACAAATCACAGAGCAATTGCCCTCATCCATTAGCCTTAAAGTGGCTGCAGTCATTTTCCTGTGAGTTATGAAGCCGAGGGGTCAATCCTTGTTACTGCAAAGATGAAAAGCGATTTTCATCGGTCCTATTAGCACATTTTGGAGATAATTATATAATTTCTCAAGTATTATTAGGGATTTGCTCCAGTGGCATAATCATGTATGTGAAGTTCAGCAATGGAAAATTATAGGTAATTTATATTTGTTTTGGTTTAGTTTCTATAGCAATAGGAGTAATTGCTAATAAACAGACCACTTTCTCCACTGACATCTTGCAAGAGCATGGCCTGCAAAGGGAACACAATGCTTCTGAGACTAAGTCACTACCCACTCAAGAAAGTAATCCTATATGTTTCCCAGCATGCAAGGAATCCTTTTTCATTTGATTGAATTCCCAAGTGGATAAAAGAATTATGAGCTGGGTCCTCAGCTGGAGTAAATTAACAGTAAATCATAAGACACTGACACTCCAAAACTTGAGACCTTTTGAAGGAGGTGGTGCTAAAGTGCATTCCTGACAGTTCTCTTTTCTGGAGAATACAAATTGGGCCAGTAAATTTGGTACATTTCCTACCTTGGTCTGTAGGTGACTGCTATTGTCAACAAATGATCCATTTTGAGTGAATCTATACTGTAGAATTTCTGCAATTTGAGACTACTTTAACTCCCATAGTTCACTACTATGGAATTCTGGGATTTGTAGTTTGATGAGAAAGCAGCAGTCTTTGACAAAAAAAAGCTAAAGAGCTTTAAAACTGCAATTCCTATGACTCCATAGCATTGAGTTAAAGTGGTACCAGACTGCAGTAATTTTACAGTGTAGATGCACCTTTTCTCTGTGTTTATGGAATCGTTTTCAGGTAGGGCTAGATCAGGGGTGCTCATTAGGTAGATCGTGATCCACTGGTAAATCGCGTAGGGCGTCCTGGTAGATTGCAGGCAGGGCGGGAGGAAGGCTCAGTCCCACCCTGCAGGCTCCCGACGCTGCCCAGATGCAGAAGGAGGTTGGACTGGATGGCCCTTGGAGGTCTCCTCCTATTCTAGGAACCCATTGTTATTACCATCAGAGGATGAATGGCCATATGTGAGGAATGCTTTGATTGTGTTTTTCCCTTATGGCAGAAGGAGGTTGGACTGGATGGCCCTTGGAGGTCTCCTTCTACTCTAGGAACCTATTGTTGTTGTTACTACTATTGTTAGTAGTAGTTTCAGAGGCTGAATGAATATTATCATCATTATTATTATGAATAAATTCAGGGGCTTATTATACTCACATTTAGTTGAATTCAGTCTTAAAATATATTATATGGCTCTCACTGAAATAAATTTCCAAATATTTTGCTTTTAAGGCTCTCTGAGTAGTGGGTAGGCAGATCATTTTGACTTGGTTGTTTCATAAGTAGCTCGCATGCTAAAAAGGTGTGAGCACCCCTGGGCTAGATGATGTAGATAAGAGGCTTAAAGCACTTCACCCTCCAATATGTAAACTTGACCCTTGCTCATCTTATCTGATAAAATCTAGCAGAGTAGGTAGATTAGGGGTATCCAGAGGATGGGGAAAGCATTGTGTTAGCGGGATGTTCCTGGTCCCTTAAAGAAACAAATGGTGGGGGAGAGTCCCCGGGGCAAAGATGGCAGCAGGACGGGTGTCTTGAGAGCTCCGCCATCAGCCAGGGCGGTGTGCCCCCACCTCAGGCTGAGTCGATCAGCCAAGAGGCAGCGAAGCCAGGGGACCCCATCGCTGGCTCTAGAAGTCGCCCCCTCCTCAAGCGGGGGAGGCGGAGAGAGCCCGGTGGCCTCCCAGCCTGGCGAGCAGATCGGGGTGAGGGAAGCAGGCTCACGCCTGCACTCACTGCCAGCCCGGCCCAAAACAACAACGCGGGGAAGGGGAAACAGCGAGCGAAGGACCGCAACGTGAGTAACAAGGAGACCCGGACCAGGGGGGACAGAAGATAAGCCAAGTAACGGGCGGGAACACCTCAACCCCCCCTCCCCCTTCCAAGAAGCTCCAAAGGCCCGAGAGAACAACTAAGGAAGGGAGCGGGGCAAAGAGAAACAAAAAAGTCAAGCGGGAAAGGAAAAGGGAGAAGGGGAGACGCGAACAGAGTCCCGGAGGGCCCCTCACCCACAGCGGGAGGAGGACGAAGCACCCCCAAGATGGCGTCTTAAAACGACAAGGAGGACAGAGAAGATGACCGACGGCAGTCATTTTGGAAGGGAGCTTTTCCCGCTGTGCAAGGAAAGGGCGCGAAAGCAGGCAAAGGGGAGGAAGTCGACCCACCCGGTCACAAAAGAGAGCTGGACACACACCGGAAGTGTGGCGGAGAGTAAAGAAGGTCGAACCAAGGGGCAAACAAAGCCCAAGAGGAGATGACAGAGGCCGCAAAAGGGCGGGCATCGGGCAAAAAAGCCGTAGGTAGGACGAGGAAAACAGTGAGGGAAAGGGGAGCACAAGGAGAGCTGGGGACCAGAAGGACAAGAAGAGAGACGGAGGATAAAAGAACAACAGTTTGAATTACACAGAGGGACCCAATACCCCCCTCCTCCCTCCAGAGCAGACATAGCGGAGGGGACGGAGCGACGACTGCCTAAAGCCGACAATCATTACCAGCAAAATAACAGGGTTGGTGCCTCATAGTGAAGCCACAGAAACAAACCACAGAAGGGGTGATGCCAAGTAACAATGGCAACCCCAAAGATATTCAAAGATGCCAAAGGCGTACAAAAGAGACAGGCTGCCAGCGACGAGACAACGCTGAAAGACGTCCTAAAGGAAATCCAGAAGCTCTCAGAAAAGCAGGAGCAAACCCAGAGAAAGGTGGACGCGGCATCGGCAAGGCAGGAAGCCCAATACAAATCAATGCAGGACCAGCTGTCGGACATCAAATCTGATCTGACAAAAGAGCTTGCGAACATGAAGGAAGAAATCAATTCAATCAAACAGGACAAAGACAGGACCGCGGAGGTGCAGTCTAAGATGCAAAAAAGAATAGAGGACCTGGAGGCAAGAAACGCGAAACTAGCACTGGCCCAGGAAAAGCTGGAACAGAACTCCCTGGAGTCTAGGCTCCGCTTTAGGAACCTGACGGAATCACCGCAGGAGGACATTCAATCCATCATCAACAAACTCTCTTCCACCATAATAGGCATGGAGGAGGGAGAGATGCACCAAGAAATCGACAAGGCCTATAGAGTGTCCACCTCCTATGTGTCACGATGTACGGACTTGACCGGCCCCTTAATCACACACAGAGAGACGGACTGAAGGCTAACTACTTTATTGAATATAAAAACAGTTCAAAAGGTATATTGTCCATAAAAATAGCCAAAACAAATCTAAAGGTAAAAGGCAATCAATTGTCCAAAACAACTTGGTAAAGTATCCAAAAGACTTGGCAAGGCTCCGCACAACAATGCGGATTCAGGAACAAGGCAAGGTACAAGATGCAAGACAAGACTTGGTAAGCCACTAGCCAACCTAGCTCCGTGGACCAGCTTTGCTTCACGTCTGCTCAGAAGAGACGTGGCCGAAGTACTGAGGATCCGTTCCCACGGATCCTATACTTAATCTTTCTGCCGAGGTCCCCGACGCTCTGGGCTTCGTCGTCTCCAATCTCTGCTGACGGACCTCGGCCTGTGTAGGCTATGGGACCAGCCCCTCCTGCTAGTCTCGATGTCCCATCTCCTATCGAAAGCACGGCCTTGCCTCCCAACATCTGCTGCCCTATCTCCGTGAGAGCTCTCCTCCCTAGATTCTTCCCAGCCACTCTCTTCCATGTTTTCACTCAAAGGATCCTGTGAACCTCTCCCCCCTGGCCGTTCATAAGTTTCGCTATCACTGCTTTCCATTTGCACCTGGTTATCTGTCTCGTCGTAAGGGTCAGGCCAACCTTCATCCCAAGCCAAGCTTTTTGTGGGAGAAGGAGGCCCAGTGATGGGAAACTCTCCTTCTGCTAACCCTTCTAAATCCTCTTCAGAATCCATCTCCGCTGCTGCAGGCCCCAATGCCAATGGGACCCCCGGTCCTGCCCCCTGCCCCCCAGGCACAAACGAGAACTGCTGTGCTACACTATGCGAGGCGGAACAATGTCCCTAGAGATGTGGTGGTCCAGTTCTACAAGAAAAAGACCAGAGACGCAGTTCTTCTGAAGAACAAGGAGTCGCCAACCATGTACAAAGGTCACAAAGTAATTATATTAAGGGAATTCACAGCAACTTCCATCAGCAAAAGGAAAAACTACCTCTTTCTCACAGAGGAACTGAAGAATAGAAGGATCAGATTCCGATGGGAGAAAACAGAGGGAATAATGGTCACTTACGGGGACCAAAAACACTGGTTGACCTCAGTGGCTAAGGCACAGGATTTCCATAGAAAACTCCTAAAGGCAAAAAGACATCCTCCCAACCAAACCAGGGCGAGCAGACAAAAAGAAGATGCCTCTACTCCCCAACTAACGAGATGACCAGACCTAATCGGGAATCACGAGAACTGGATAATGACGCAAGGACACTCATCAAGGATAACAAAGATGGCGAAGCGGCCCGCACAGAAGACATGCAGGATGTATGAGCCCCAACTACAGTTGTCCTGCTTCAGTAACAACATTAATTAAAACATTAACATCATTTCGAAAGCCTATTTGAAACTCCTAGAATGGTCGACAGAGACTGAAATCATGCATGACCAAATGGGCACAGAATATCGGCCGCAACATTACCATGCACGAATGGGAAAAAATGTGGAAAAAGACATTAAAAAACACCTACGCCATTGACATCAAGGAGAACTGGTATAAAATGTTCTTCAGGTGGTACATGACACCTCAAAAGCTAGGCCTGATGTATGTAACCACCCAGAACAAGTGCTGGAAATGTGGCAGCCAGACAGGAACATTCTACCACATGTTGTGGTCCTGCCAAGAAGCCTTGAGATACTGGAAAGATGTTCACAAGTGTATCCAAAAGATTTTAAGGACCACACTGGAAATAACGCCAGAGGCCTGCCTACTGGGAATGGTGGACGAGAAGGAACTCCTGGATGAGAATTCGGAGCGGTTGTTTCTATATCTCTCTACAGCCGCGAGAATAACATATGCAACAAAGTGGAAGTCCGCGGAAGTACCCCTGACCGAAGACTGGGAAAGCAAAGTCCAAGATATTATGAGCATGGACAAGCTGTCCTACTACATGAGCGTGTCAGTGGTAAAAGGGGTAAAAAGAACGGACTGGACATGTCGTGGTTGAGCAACCTGAGTCTGTAGTTGCTACAAGTAGTAACTCGGCAGAGGAGAGTTTGTGGGACATGACCTTGGAAGAGGGAGGTTTGGGCAGTCCTCCTGCAGCTGGGAGAAAGAGGGCTGCAAGTGATGAGCATTTGGAAGAGGCAGAGCATAGGAGGAAGGTCCGACAAATACTTAGGAGCCTACCAGTGATGAGACTTTTGAGGGGTTTGATGTGGAGTTAACTGAGAGACAGTGATACTGAGCTGGACTCAGCGCTGGTAGAGGAGGTCAGGGCTGTGGTAAACGCTGAGTCCAGCGAAAGCTCATTTTTTGGTTTTTCCAGTGACCTTGACTGGCCTAGTGGGGATGTGGAACGGGACTGGGGTTCTTTAACTGAACAGCAAAGGTGGAACACACCCAGGACTGCAGCTGAGAGCACTAGGGCGGATTTGGGTGGGGAGTCTGATGACTCTGATTTGTAAGGGTATAACAGTAAGGCCTGGGGATTTGGGAATCTGCGGTCGGCCAAGGTGTTGCTGTGGGTTGTTGGGTCCTGTATCGTGTATCTTGTGGGTTCCTGTCCTGGTCTTTGATTCCCAGCAAGCTGTGAGTATTTTGGGCTGTGTTCATGCTGGGTTCTGGGGAGCTGCTATGGCAGCTCTAGCTGATATTGTTGCATGTTGGGGGGGTTGGGATTTTAATGTGTGCTTTTATGTTTAGTGTCTACCGCGTCCTGTTTGAACATTTCCTGTGTTGCTGTGAGTGTCTGGTATTGTATAAAGGGTGAGGGGGAGTTTGCTGTGGTTTGCGGGGTTTTTTCATGTGTTTATTTGTATACCCAGCTCCTGGAATGTGAAGCGCTCCTTCTTTCCTTCTTTTGGACGGGTCTTCACATCAATATCTGCCAGCCACGTTCCTGTTCAAGATTATTTATTGAAGACGGACGGCTTCTGCTTTGTTTTTCGGGTGTGGGTTATTTTTGGAACGCCGGACTAGGCTATGTTTTCGTTGGCAATAAACTTTATATGTTTTTACTAGCTGGTGTTGTCTTGCCATCTGTGGGAGTCGTGACAGGACACCCTTCATGGACTACCTGAGGGCCCGGACACCAGCCCAGCGCCCCCAAAACAATCGAAAGATGACGGGACCAGTATCAAGCAAGTAAACAGAAACCACCACGAACCTTCGCCAAATGAGAGGGCCGCATCTCCCCCCCCCATCTCCCCAGTAGTCCCCCCTGCCCCTCCACACGAAGAACTGTACACAAGGAACTATACAGAGACTACCCACCCCTCCCCCATTGCCCCACCCCCCACTCTCGACCACCCCCTCCACTACTGACCCACCCCCCTCCCACAACCCCACCTCACCCCCCTCACCCCCCACGACCCTACCACCCCCTCTTTTACCTTCTTCTTTCCTACTGTCCTATACTCCAAATTGTTCTCCCACTTTCGACTGTCATTGCCAAAACCCCAATAAATCTTTATATATATAAAAGGAAACAAATGGTGGATCCCTTCCTGAAGACCTCCTTAGACCCAGAGGCAGGGGTGTATCTACGTGTAAACAAGGTAAGCGGCCGCTTCTGGGCAGCACATGGCCAAGGGCGCATTCGGTCGCGGCCGCCAAGTTCGACGCATCATGCAGCGCCTTTGCTGCGGGCCAGCGCGCTGGCGTGAGGCCCCGCCCCAGCTGCAAAATGTTCCACCCTTCCTTTTTGGCCTCTTCAGAGTGCGTTTGGAAACTCCGTCCCTCAGAAACGCTCAGTTTTAATAGCGCATGCGCAAGACTTTCATGCATGTGCCATCGGGTCAGAGCAATTCTGGTGGACGGAGTTGTTAAACGCACTCTGAAGAGACTGAAAAGGATGGGGAACATTTTGCAGCCGGGGCATGAAGTTTAAGCCCCCATCCTTCAAATGCAGCTGAAGTGTCCTTTGAGGAAGGAGCTCTGAAAACAGGCAAGCAATCATTTTCTGAGCTCCTAGAATGTGTCAGACACATAGTTAGAATTGGCCCTGCTCCTGCTACGAACCACCTAGGACCTTAAGGTCCAGGGAGGCCCTGCTCGCTGTCCCCCCACCATCGCAATCATGGTTGGTGAGGACTAGAGACAGTGCCTTCTCCATGGTGGCCCCTCAGCTATAGAATTCCCTCCCAAGTGAAATCAGATCTGCTCCTTCCCCCCTGACCTTCCGAAAAAAGATGAACTCCTGGCTATGGGATCAGGCCTTTGCGGAGTAGACCAACGTGATGGTAGAGCCAGGGTTTAATGGACTCGAATGGACTATGTGTAGGACGACAATCCAGTTTAAATCAGATAATTTGCACTCACAAACTGAATTAAATGGCAGTGTAAATGGGACCTTAGTTAACAATTTAGATGTGTTTCTGGGTTTTTCTCCTATAGCAGAAACATTGTTATCAGATATAAAAACAGCTTGGCAGGGATAGGGATAAATCTTTTTAGCTTTTTAAAAAAAAGTAAAGTGGCTCAATGGCTGGCTATGTGTGTACAATTAATCCTAAGAAAATGTGGTCTGGTAGTATGGCTGGCTATGTGTGTACAATTAATCCTAAGAAAATGTTTTCCAGGCTGTATGACCATGTTCCAGAGCATTCTCTTCTGACGTTTCGCCCACATCTCACTTGATCTGCTAGCTATTTTCTCGTTCAGAATAAGTCCCACCATGTGTGCCTTTGGGTGAGTCCACCAGTTGTTGGGGATTGTGGGAGTTGGAGTACAAAAAAACTGGAGGGCCAAAGTTTGCCCACGCCCGGTCTTTGTTGTTTATTCGTTCATTCACTTCCGACTCTTCATAACTTCAAGGATCAGCCCAAGCCAGAGCTCCCTGTCAGCCATCACCTCCCCCAGCTCCTTTAGAGTCAAGCCAGTCACTTCAAGGATACCATCCATCCATCTTGCCCTTGGTTGGCCCCTCTTCCTTTTTTCCTTCCATTTTCCCCAGCATCACTGTCTTCCTTAAGCTTTCCTGTCTTCTCATGATGTGGCCAAAGTACTTCATCTTTGCCTCTACTATCCTTCCCTCCAATGAGCAGTTGGGCTTTATTTCCTGAAGTAGGGACTGGTTGGATCTTCTCATGGTTCTAGGTACTCTCAGAACTTTCCTCCAACATCACAGTTCAAAAGCATCTGTCTTCCTTCGCTCAGCCTTCCCTATGGTCCAGCTCTCACACCCATAGGTTACTACGGGGAATATTATTGCTTTAACTATGCTGATCTTTGTTGCCAGTATGCTGTCTCTATTCTTCACTATTTTATCAAAATTGGTCATTGCTCTCCTCCCAAGAAGTAAACATCTTCCGATTTCCTGGCTGCATTCTGCACCTGCAGTAATCTTTGCACCTAGAAATAAAAAATCTGCCACTACCTCCATGCCCCCCCCCTATTTTCCAGTTATCAATCAGTCTTGTTGCCAGAATATTGGGTTTTTTTATGTTTAGCTGCAGCCCAGCTTTTGCGCTTTCTTCTTTCACCTTGATTACAAGGCTCCTAGCTCCTCCTCGCTTTCGGCCATCAAAGTGGTATCGTCTGCATAGCTAACGTTAATGTTTCTTCTAGCAATTTTAACCCCAGTCTTGCATTCATCAAGCCTCACACATCACATGATGTGTTCTGCATACAAGTTGAATAAGTTGAGTGAGAGTATACAACACTGTCATACACCTTTCCCAATCCTGAACCAGACTGTTGGTCTACATCAGGGCTGTCCAACTGCTGGCCCTGCAGGTGTTTTGGACTTCAACTCCCAGAAATCCTAGCCAGTTTACCAGCTGTTAGGATTTCTGGGATTTGAAGTCCAAAACACCTGCAGGGCAGGCAGTTGGACAGCCCTGGTCTACATTGTCCAATTAATCTGGGGCCTGTCTGGAACAAAAATGCTTCAGACTAGCCCTGGAGACAAGCATGGTATCATAGGCTATATGCACCCTCTCAAAACCTAATATGGTGGGATCAAGTCCATATGGTCTAGCTGTAGCGAAATGGCATCTGTCCTTTTAGTCTGACATTCAGCTGACTGCAGAGCTTTGTATGAGCTCCTGACCATTGTAGGTGTCCTATGCTGATTTCAACAGAGGACCCTGTTTTACCAGCATAAAAGCAGGGGCTGTTTCCCCCTCTTTCTTTCTGGTCACAAGGACATCTCTGTTGATAAGTACAGGGAAAAGGTGATGATGGCAATGTCCATGTTCACAGCAGACTGATCTAAATCAGAATGGATCCAGTTCTCCACATTGCCTCAAATCCATGAGATACTCTTTGATTTCAAGCAAAATCTAGAACTTCCCTTGACTTTTACTAGGTAATCTGATAAAACCCACCATAGTCACTGGAAATGAAGAAACATTATGGAGACAACCAGGGGCTAACTCAGGATGAGTTTTGGCTTTCATGAACATGTAAACAAGCCCTCTATACCTTAAGATAAATATTCTCTCTGAACTCTTATAGGCAATGAAACAGTTAAAAGTATCTCCATACTATTGTAGCCAGAAAGTATTCTGAGTAAAATGGATCAGACTTTCTTTCTCTTCTGTTCCTTCATGATGACATCCCCACCTCCTTCCTATTTTTCTGAATGCAATGAAACTTCGAAACTTTAGATCCTTCTTTGTTCCATATACTATAACCTGACTTCTGTTCCTTACTTTATATACTCATTCCTCTTCTTTTTCCTTCCCCCTCCTTTAAAATGCATGATTCTGGCCTTAAAGAATCACCAGGGTTCAGATATACTCCCAGTCTGATCTTCAGACTGCCTTGAAAAATTAATGTGTGATGGTGTGGCTGCAGAACACAGTCTGCTCATAACTTATGGATCTCCTTGGTACATTTCTCAACTGACTTTGGAGTACATGGCCCAATTCTGTCTTGAGGATTGCTCCAGAAAGAAATGCTCAAGTGAAGAAAGGAAAGATTTCAGAAAACCCCTTCCAGAAAATAAAATACTCTGATAGACATACAGTCATTTACTGTTCTTTGATACAGAGCAAGTGTTCAAACAAGTGCTCATACAATGACAGAAAATGTATGGTTGAATGCAGGATTATTTAAGATAGACATACCCCTGTAGTATTATCATAGATTACCACCATGTGTCCCCAGCTTCTAATGCTCTTCCAAGGTTCACATATTAGAGGAGGGTGAGGAAGGATTTGTTAGTGCCTTTTGATATATGTGTGTATAATTCCTTTGTGAAGAGTGATTTTTCCAGCACCACAATCCTATGGAAGAGCTCTATATGGGTGCATAATCTAATACAGAGAATTCATTCCTACTCCATTCAGAAGAAAGTGGCATATTGTTTCCTCTTGTGAAAACTACATTCCCCTTTGTGAAGGGAATGTTACTCCAGCTTATAGGCCTGGTTAGGTTTGTGAGAATGCTTCTAAAATTGGGATGAATTCGGAATAAATTCACTTTTGATGCGGTTTTGAAGAGATGTAAGTAACTCGGAAGTGAATTTGCCATTTCGAAGCCACCACCGCCATTTTCAGAAAGGAATCTGCAGGTTTCCCTTCCCTGGCCTTTCCTTCTGTGTGTGGCTGTCTTTCCCTCTGCGTTAGACTTAACGTGGAGGGGAAGACATTGGCGTCCAGCTGCTTCAGATGTGTTTCCCTCCCTCCGCGTTAGGTCTAACGTAGAGGGAGGGAAAGACATAGGCATCCAAACTGGGTCTTTAACCCAGTTTGGATGCAGATGTGTTTCCCTCCCTCCATATTAAACCTAACACAGAGGGAGGGAAAGAAAAGACATAGACATCCAAACTTGATCGAAGATTCTGAATGAACCTAATCATGCCTACTACCTACCTATCTATCTCTATCTTATCTATCTGTTGTCGTTGAGCCTGAGGTTGAGAGAGAGAGGTGTCTGTAGCTAGAAATGCCAAATGGTCTACTCATAAGCAAGAGTTGGAGGAGGAGCAAGGAAGGAAGAGATTGAGGCAAATACTTAGTGATTCTTCTGGGGATGAAACATTTCTAGCTTTTTCAGAGGATGATGGGATTGGGAACGAGGAGCAGTCATTGGGAGGTATGGATGAGGGTCCACAGAGTACTGAAGGAGACTCTAATGAGATGGATTAGACTAAGGTACAAAAAATACAGGATGTCTGCTTGGAATCCACTAGCAGTAATTCGTTTGCAGGGTTCATGTGAGATGGGAGTTGGAGTGCTGGGAATGGATCTCATGGGGACTGTTGGGGAGAGTTGAGTCATCGCAGGAGATGGATCGCCTGGAGAGAAAGACAAAGGGCAGCATGGGAAGAGATGCTGGCAGCTGAAGTAAATGGGGAAGGGGCGTTGGTGCAATCAAGCCCTGAGGAGGACTGAATAATAAAAATGAAGAGGGCTTGCAATTAACCATTCCTTGCAGCTGGCAAGGTGTTGTCCTTGCTATCCAGGCTGTTGTACTAATGAGAAAATTCAAACTTGCTATCACCCAAACCATCCCTTATTTGTCCATTGTTCTACACACAGTGGCTGCTTTAGATTGGCTTTGGATTTCAGTCTGAACTTCAAAGTTATCAGATTGTTTCATTCATTTTGGAACAGGATTTAGTACTTGGGATAATATCATCAAAATCTGGACTAAGTCTCCAACTGGATTCAAAGACTTTGTAAAACAACTGCTCCCATTGTTCCATAGCATGGAGTCAACATCATTAAAGTGGTATCAAACTTTATTAATTCTGCAGTGTAGATACACATTTGGAAGAAATCCTATCTATGAAATGATAGGCATTGTTTTCTTATCTGGTATGCATTTCAAATAATATTGTCTTAAATCAAATAAAGTAAACAGAGAAAATTGTATCAATTGATTTTGGTGACTGTATTCTCCCTCCCTCCCTCCCTCTCTTTCTATCTCTCCATCCACACATACTATTCTGTTCTTTTCCCCTCAATACATTGTCTGCATACATCTGGATATTTGTAGAGCATGAATACTTATTGTGAGGAAAAGCTATCATTATTTGTGTCTGAACAGCAAACACCAATTTCATTATTGGGCCCATTATTAGAAAATACACTGACATCAGAATAGCTGCATGCTGTTACTATAGATACCTCACTTCTCAGTAACAGTTCCCTCTATGTATGCAGAGATCCTGAATAACTTTTTAAAGGATTTTGTACAGATGTTAGCATACTTTGATAGACATAATGATGTGAGGTATGCAGACAATCTGTATTTGAATGCTCTGAATTTTCATGAAATTGACATGAATGCAAATGCATGAGGCAATAATTTTGTGATCCAGCATTTTCTACCAGGCAATATATTTTTGGAAAAAGAAAATACATTTGACTGGGGTATTGCGATGTGGAAATCAAAGAAAAATATTCAGATGACTAGATAGATCTACTACTCATGTGCTGCCACCATCAAACCATCTTTTTTGATTGGGATATAAATTATGGGATATTTAATAGGATAAAATGGGATATAAATATATGTGTGCAATCATGGCTTAGTTTTATGACCAAAGCAGTTTGGGGTCTCAGAGTTCATCCCAACTCTTCTCTGCTCCCATTGATTAGAGGCTGCTTTCCTGGTTCTTAGGAAGCAAACATTCATGATATTACTCAAGAACAGCACACATCGTATTCTGCTTGTAAACTAGGAACCCTTTCACACTACCAAATCACAAAACTAACAAAATGAATTTCAACAAGGAGAAATGTAGGATGCTTCACTTAGGCAGAACCCCCCCCAATGCACAAAATGAGTGATGACATCCTCAACAACAATCCATGTGAAAAAGATCTTGGAGTCTTAGTGGAATACAAGTTGAACATAAGCCAATAGTATGATGTAGCAGCTACAAATGCCAATGAGATTTTGGTCTGCACAAAAGGAGTATAGTGTCTAGATCAAGGGAAGTCATGGTGCCTCTGTTCTGCTTTGGTCAGACCCCACCTGGAATATTGTGTCCAATTTGAGGCACCACAATTTAAAAGAGCTATTGACAAGTTGGGAGGTGTCCAGTGGAAGGTGTCTAAACTGATCAAATGTCTGGAGACTATGCCCTATAACAGGGTTCAGGAACCTTTTTGACTCAGAGAGCCATGAAAGCAAAATATTTGGAAATTTATTTCAGTGAGAGACACACACATACACACATATTTTTATATATATATATATATATATATATATATATATATATATATACTATATATATGACAGAATTCAACTAAATGTGAGTATATATGTACATACTATGAGAAGCCAGATGCAATCATGAAAAGAGCCACATCTGGCTCCCGAACCATAGGTTCCCTACCCCTGCCCTATGAGGAGCGACTGAAAGAACTGGGAATGTTTAGCCTGAAAAAGAGAAGGTTGAGATGAGATATGATAGCCATATATAAATATTTGAAAGGATGTCAAAAGGAAGAGGGATCAGGTTTGTTTTCTGCTGCTCTGGAGACTAGGAATTGGAGCAATGAGTTCAAATTACAGGAAAGGAGATTCCACCTGAATGTTTGGAAGAACTTACTGACCATGAGAGCTGTTCAACAGTCTAATTCCCTGTCATGGAGTGTGGCAGAAGACCCTTCCTTGGAGGTTTTTAAACAGAGAGAGGATAGCCATCTGTCGGAGGGTATTTTGATTGTGCTTTTACTGCATGGCAAGGAGTTGAATGAGATGGCACATGCGATCTCTTCCAACTCTATGATTCTATGATTCTACATAGGTATAGGTGTCTGATTCCATTTTCACTGCCATGGCTCCATTCTATAACATTTGCAGTTTAAGGAAGTGTATTGGGAATTTTCAGCCAGAAAACTCTAGTGCCTCACTGACCAAAAGTCCCTTTTTTCCCATTTTGTCATAGCAATATAAATGGAAATTGGAGTATTGCAAATTCTAAATCTAGATCCTTGGAAACTTGATCTAAAAGCTGTTATTTGGTACACACAAGTGAAGGAGGAAGGGAGCACATATGCTCATCTTGTACTACTTTACTTTGTTTAAGTCCTTGATGGTGAACCTATGATACTGACACGCAAAGCACTTTGTACTGACACACGGAGCCACTTCATTAGGCCCCACCCCATCCTGGCAAGTGCGCGGGGGAATAGGGCTGGCACGTCCCAGCATTGGCTTTGGAGGCAAAAAAGCCATGTGTGGGGCAGGGGGGAGGGAAAGGTGCTCGCCTCTCCCCTTCCTCTCTCGCTCTTGGCGCACCTTCCGCGGTGGCGGAAGCAGGAAAGGCACGCAAGGGAGAAGTGAAAGGTGCAAGCCTTTCCCTCCTCACATGCTCCGTGCGTACCTTTACCACCGCTGCTGAGGAACGTACATGCGGGGCAAGAGAGGAAGGGGAGAGGCATGCACCTTTCCCTCCTCCCCACCCCACGTGTGGCTTTTCTGCCTCCTCCCGCCGCTGCCATCGCAGCTGCACATGGGACGAGGGAGGAGAGCAAGGCCACAGAAAAGCCTGCCGCTGGGGCTCCCTCCTCCTCTGCTGCTGCCGCCACTGAAGAAAGCTTGTGCACCGCAAGGGGGAAGGAGGGAAAGTGTTGTTGCTAGTACTACTACTACTATTGAGGTTGGGTGGTCATCTGTCAATGGTGTTTTTATTGTGCTTCTGCTGCATGAAGGTAGCAGGGGGTTGGACTAGATAGCCCTTGGGGTCTCTTCCAACTCTTTATTAGTATTGTTATTGTTGTTGTTGTTGTTATTGAGGCTGGGTGGCAATCTGTCAGGGGTGCTTTGATTGTGCTTCTGCTGCATGAAGGTAGAAGGGGGTTGGACTAGATGGCCCTTGGGGTCTCCTGGGGTTTGACGTCTGTGCTTTGGAAAACCAGAATTCCCCTTTGCTGATAACAATTTCCTTGGGAAAACACACAAATGTTTGGAGGCTCCTTTGTCTGCCTGGGGTTACACATTGTACTTTAGAAAACTAGAAATCTAGTCATCTAATCTTTTCCTTGGGGAACTACACAAAAATGTTTGGAGGCCCCTTTCCTCTCCTTGGGCTTACACGTGGTACTTTGGGAAACTAGAAATCAACTAATCCAATCCTTTTCTTGGGAATCAACACTATAAAGCTGGCAACCACAGGGCAGGCAAGCAGTCAGTTCCCGGGGGCATTTGTCCATCTTCTTGATGTTAGAGGAGGTAGTCAGGGAGGACCCCAGTCTTTCACAGGGCAGGGAAACAGTCAGTGCTCAAGCGATGCTTCCCTCCTGGTCTTTGACTGTTGGGCCAGTGGGGTGTTACGCTGGCCAACAGTGGCAACAAGCAAATGTAGTAAATTACTTTAATGTGACGAGACAAATTCCATTTTCTCATATTCAGAGAGGTGTGCCCTAGGCAAATATGCAAAACAGAGAAACAGATTTAAGTTTTCCCAAAGAATCCTGGAGGCAGCACATTTCTTCTTGTAATATTCCTTTTTTAGATTACTGAAATTATTATGATTATTTACTGTATTTCTATACCGCTTTTCTCAGCCCTTTAAAAATTGTCAAGGACCCAGGGATCTTCTAAACATGTGGAAAGTTAGTATGCTGACAGAGGAGAATCTTTTCTACCACTGTGGCAAGTTTTGTCAGTAGCAGTCTAAAAATGAGGGAAAGGGAATCCTGCAAGTTTTGCCTGTCCCATTTGCAGCTTTTCGTGTATTGTAGAATTGCGGGTGCCATTAACGAAGCAATTTGGAAAATTCAGAAAAATTCCAATTATTTTGGAAAATTTTGGAAATCATTTAGGAAATGAATTGCCAGTGCCCCCTATATCCGAAACGAGTTTTGAACCATTTTTTCCCCTTGATCAAACAAGCCTAGTATTTAATATAAGGCCAAACAGCTATAGATTAAAAACAAGTGCCTTTAACCTAGCATGTCACTTTGTTCCTATTTTTTAAAATAAAAGCCCCACACATCACCCCCCCCCCCCCCAAAGCGTCTGCCACTGAAGAAAACCCACAATCTCCTAAATTGCAAGGCAACAATAACCTTAATCTCAGGTCTCCTTGACCTGGACTTTGATCTTGGAATCATATGGCAGAAAGAAAAAAAGTCAATGCTCATCTTTCATGAAATACATAAAGAACTGAGATATCTTAAGAGCTTTTCTTCTTTTGTGAAAGGATGCTTAGAGGTAATTCTGATATTTTCTCTCTGATGACTCCTTTATTAAGATTGTACTGATTCACAGGAAAGCCTGACAAAGAGAAGAAAAGATATGGAGTTGCTACTTCATTCTCAATGGCACTAAGTCAAGCACATCTCTCTCCCTCTCTCTTTGTCTCTCTCTGTATCTCTCTGACTCACTCATTCTTTCTTTCTCTCACACACACCAACGTCATTTGCCTCTCTTTCTTCTATTTTCTCTTTTATTTCTCCAAATACACAATTTTGTACAAAACTGAGCTTTTCCTTGAATTAGTACCTGCAGAAATTAAGTTTGATTTATAAAACACACATAGACTTTGTTCCTTTGGAACAATTCACAAGTATTTCTCTATAGACTAAGCAGGATCACACAAATTACAAGTTGCTTGGCTTGTTCACCAAAGCAGAGTCACTTGCAAGCGTGAGCAGCTATGGTGCAAACATGACACTTTCAAGATCAAACAAGTAGTGCTGTACCTAGTAAATGATTTTCTTTTTGAAGTAGCAGCAGATGTAAGAAGTGGGCTGAAAAGATGTTGCTAAGTAGGTAATGACTTGGGCGGCATGGCTATCAGATCCTTTTTTTATCCATTCCTTGTTTGCTATTACAGTGATGGATTGCCTTCAAATAAAGGTGCACAGGTCCGGAACTTGAATGTAAGTGCCTTGCTTTGGAAATAGATGAAACGATGAAAAAAATGGAGAGCCCAACTATATGTGACATTAATGCCATGAATGTGATAAACATGCACACTTCCATTATTTACATAAATGCAGGTGTTTTTTGGCATCAGAGGAAGGCCATGTGACTTGGCTTGGGAAGGATATCTAGACTCATTGTTACCTCACTCTTTACATGCTAAAGGCAATAGTTTGAGGATCTCATCAGACAGAGGTCCTCAAGCCAGGGGAAAGCAGTGGCATCCATGGGGCAAATATGCCAGGCTGTGGAGGAAAACCACTCCATGCCCCGCATCGCTCCCTTCTCCATACCATGCACGGGGGGGGGGAGCATTGCTTTCCCATGCACTTTCCCCAGCTTAGTCTCAGGGCTCCATTGTAGGATGTTTCCAGGATGCTGGGAACATGGTCTCAGGGCTCCATGGTAGGATGTTTCCAGGATGCTGGGAAGACAGAGCCCCACTGGAAGTAGCTTGGGTAGTCTGATGGAATCTGGCAGGCTTCATACCCCCAGCATCCTGGAAGCATCCTAAAATGCAGAAAAAGTCAAATGTAATGAGGTCCTGAGAGCACATTATTCATAAGATCATTAATGGATAAAAACAGAAAAGTGAACTTTCAAAAGCCACCCTTTTTGTGGTAATGCCAATGAATGCAGACATGAAAGAATGCGCTACAAAAAACCCAGCAAAGTTGTAGAAGGTTAATCACTTTTCTGCATGTCCAAAGGGCATTTGTTGGATTCATTATTTTCTGTTCATATGTATTTGGGGGCATGTTTTTGGGAATATTTCCTTGCTAGTTCCATCTTTTGGTATTCTCTTGTGAGGTTATTTTAAGTCAACTCCAATTTAAGACAACCCTATTATAGAGTTTTCTTGGTAAGATTTATACAGTTTTCTATGGCCAAAGAGTGATTCAAACCTTCATTTCTAAGAATCTTAGTACAACTCTTCAATCTTTAGGCTGGTTAGCTACATAG
The DNA here is from genome assembly GCA_030556195.1 of Anolis apletophallus. Classification (NCBI taxonomy): domain Eukaryota; kingdom Metazoa; phylum Chordata; class Lepidosauria; order Squamata; family Anolidae; genus Anolis; species Anolis apletophallus. The sequence goes on along the minus strand of JARBWK010000005.1, from coordinate 20,420,425 downwards.
TGAAGATGGTAAGAAACTGCCAGAGAATTAGGAAGATGCATAGAAAACTGAAAAGAGTCTCCAGATGTGCATTAGGCTCTACCAATATGCACCAGCACTCCTAGCTATTGTCCCATTCCAATGTGACGTTAGTCCTATTGAACAGTGGTCACTTTGTGCATGGGTCCTGATGTGCATTGATCATTTTGCTGGCTCCCCTATACAGAACAACAACTTTGTACTGGACAAGGATATTACAAAATTGTCTGATTCTAGTTCCTTCAGATACAAATCCACATTAAGTTCCTTACTGAAATCCAGCCATTCAATGTAATTGTGAAGACACAGAGACTCAGTGAAGTATTTGTTACAGAGACTCAGCGAAGTCTTTGTTTCAGAAATAATCTGTGTTATTTTCTTGGATTTCTTAGTTTGTGTTTGTCTCATACCTCTGAATAAGCTTTTTGGAGGAAAATTTGGTCTTTTCCTTTCCTCTGAAACATATTGCATTGTTTTGCCCTTCTCAATCAGTAAATGTATTTCTAAAGAACCTTGAAGTCAAATTTAATATCCTAAACATATTCACAATTTTCATTATTTGTGGTACATATTATCCCTTCAGGTAATCCTTAGCAGGGACCTTCCCTGCTGTGGAAATGCACAGCAAGCATCGGCAAATGTCTGTGACATTGATGCAAGTTCTTGCCAACTGATCTCCCTGCATTTCTAAATTGTACTTAACTATTCAGCATTGAGAATATCTTTGTAAAAAACAAGCATACGTCTGGGGCTTGATCACGCTAGAGCATCTATCTACTTTAAATCCAGTTGCTACTTCCTGGGGAATTCTGGGGAATTCTGGGGTTTGCAGTTTAGTGAGGCCAAGGACCTCTCTGACAGAGAGGTTTAAAGGCCCCTCCCTAAACTACAAACCCCAGAATTCTGCAAGAGGCAGCCACAGGATTTAAAGTGGATGGATTCTCTAGTGTGATGAGGTCCCTGATGTGCTTTTTCGAGCATGCTAGCATTAATATGCATGTAGTAGTATGTGTTAGGTTAGCCTATATAGGATAAACTCACCTGGCTATATGTTATAATATTTTTTATTTATTTACTTTAAACATTTGTACCCCGTCCTTCTCAACCCCCAAGGGGGAACTCAGGGTGGCTTACAATCAGCAACAATTTGATGCCAACACAACCAAAACACAATACAACACAACATTACATAATAGGTAAAAAATTAAATTAAACATCCAATTTAAAACATTAGTGTTTGAGAAAATGGCAACCCATATTTTCTGTATCATTCTCTCATGCATGCTGACACACAGTTGCAATTATTGTATAAGATCTTGTTCTGTGATTTCACAAAAGCCCATTCAAGATATCAAATTCCTAAAATTCATGAAATAAAATATACAGAAGATTGAGTTTGACAACCTAATAGTCCTGGGGGATTTTAATGGGATTGTCGATAAATTAATGGATAAGAGTAGCAAAGCTAAGACGGGAGGAGAATTCCCAAGAAATTTCATGAATTTTAAAGAGGAATTCGACTTAATAGATTCATGGAGACTACACAATCCAACAGAGAAAGACTATACGTACTATTCGGGCCGCCACAGAGCATGGTCCAGAATAGACATGATTTGGATAAATAAATCATTGTGTAGCAAATTGAATAAGACTAAAATATTACCAAGAGATCACTCCGACCATTGCCCGATTGAGCTAGTTCTTAATCAGGGGAAAAAATCAAAAAGGTGGAGGTTAAATAATAACCTAATAAAACAAGAAATAGACATCAAAAAAATAAGGAGCTAATAAAAGAATATTTTGAGCTAAATGAAACAGGGGAGGTCAAAACACAAATAGTATGGGATGCCTTAAAGGCAGTAATGAGGGGCCATTTCATATCTCAAAATAATATTAAAAATAAGATAAAGCATAAAGAAACCAAAAAAATAGAGGAGGAAATTCAAACATATGAAAGAATACTGAAGGAAAAACCACAAAGACAGGATATAGAAAGGAAATTGGATCTATTAAGGAAAAAAAACATCACCTAGAACTGGAATATATAGAAAAGCAATACAAATATGTAAAACAGGCTTACTTTGAAAACGCAAACAGACCAGGTAAATGGCTAGCCAGAAGAATAAGGAAAAAAAGGCAATCACAACAAATATTTAAGATAAAAAAGAAAGATAATATAATTACAAAAGATATAGAAATTCAAAAAGAATTTCTGAAGTTTTACAAAGAGTTATATAAGAAAGATGAGTTATCAAAGGAACTAATACATCAATATATATCCCCTCTTAAATTACAAAAAATATCGGAGGAAGAAAGGGAACTGCTTTATCACCAGATAGACGAGGAAGAAATCAAATAAGCTATAAAGAGATTAGACTCAAATAAAGCACCCGGCCCAGATGGCTTTACAGCCGCCTTCTATAAAGTAATGGTGCAGGAAATAATGCCAAGTTTAAAAAAGATCATGAACCTAACTTTACAAGGAGAGGAGATACCTAAAACTTGGACCGAGGCAACAATAATTTTGATTAAAAAAGGAACATCTCCTGAAGTACATAACTTTCGCCCAATTTCATTGCTCAACGTAGACGATAAAATCTTCACGAATATTCTGGCAAACAGATTTAAGAACTTCTTAATGGGCTGGGTAGGGGATGAGCAAGCGGGCTTCCTCCCAAGAAGGAGCACGAAAGATAATATACGAGTAATAGTGGACGTGATAGAATATTACGATACTAATATTCAAAAGGAGTTGGCGCTGCTTTCTCTGGATGCAGAGAAAGCTTTTGACAATTTAAATTGGAATTTCTTTAAGATCCTGATGTCAGAAATAGACATAGGGTTTCAATTTTTAAATGTGACAAATGCTATCTATACAGAACAAAAAGCGAGATTACAAATTAACGACCACCTAATGGAAGAATTCCCAATAACTAAGGGATCCCGACAAGGATGCCCACTCTCCCCATTGATATACATCTTTGCCATGGAAACACTCCTAAAATCAATTAGAGAAGACCTAGAACTGGGGGGAATAAAAATAGCAAAGCATGAATATAAGACAAGAGCATATGCAAATGATTTGATCTGCATAATTGAGGATCCTGTACCAAATATTTATAAATGGAAGAAAAAAATAGAAGATTATGGGAAGGTAGCAGGTCTGAAAATAAACAAAGATAAAACGGTAATATTAACAAAAAAATTGACAAAAACCTCCCAAGAAGAGCTATCCCAAAAATCGGGATTCCGAGTTTCCATGAAAATAAAATACCTCGGAATTTGGTTGACGGCCAAAAACTCACAGTTATTAAAAAATAACTATGAGGATACATGGTCACAAATCAAGAAATGTAAATCACACTCAATGTCGTGACAGAGTAAACGCTAAGTAAACACAGTAAGACTGTAACAATTTCAGTATATTGAATATCAAACAATAAGTATAGTTGAACCCAATAGGGTTAATGAGCAATGAGCAAAATGCAATGGAGATTATTCATTTACAATCATCAATCATATTAGACAGACTGTGCAACATGAGTCAACATAAACACTATGGAAAACAGTTATAGAGTTATACAGGTGTGGGGAGTAGGCCGGGGAGGGGATACAATGTAACCAAAATATAGGCCTGTATGGCAATGTCTCTCCCGTTGCCAAATTCCCCCAATACACAGAGTCCACATAGGACGATGCAGTCTCTCAACTGGAATCCAAATTATAATCGTGTGGTTGCAAAAGTCCGAATGACATTAACAGCAGGGGACGCTGGAGGGGCCGCAATGGTCGATGTGTGAGGCCCGATCCATTTCGCCTTATGGGCTTTTTCAAGCGGCAACATAAAATGGCATAATGCGCAGCGTCACGGGAACCATATACTGCAATGAAAACATAATAGTAGTACACATTTAGTCTAAATTCTGCACGTACAGCTGGTTGGCTAAGCATACAATCATAAATTTGGAACATACCATCTGGTGGAGGAAGAAATTCATATACACCGTGCTCCCGAGGACCCCAAGGGTGGCCCTGGTTCCGGTGTTGCTGGTTAAATAATGCTGATCTGAAATGGGCGTCTCACGCAAGGAGGGCGTTGAGGGGGAGGGGCTCGTTTAGCCCACTCGGGAACTCGCTTTTGAGGGTGACGATCCACCATGTTTCCCTTTTTAATAGTATAGTTTGAGCGTCCATATGGGTGGGGATCCTCACTTTTTCCACTCCTGCAAATTTGAATGATTTAGGACTGTGTTTAAGCGTGAGGAAATGCTTGTATAGAATAGTATTTTTGTATTTCTGGCGAATCCACGAACTGTGTTCTGAGATCCTTGTGCGTAGGGGGCGTGTCGACTGGCCGACGTAAAGAAGGCCACATTCACACGCGATGACGTACACGCATCCCTCCGAGTTGCAATTAGTAAAATCATGAATCTTAACAGTTTTGTTGGTATTAACATTGATTATTTTTTTTCTTTGGAGCACCTGGGGGCAAGAGGAACACCCGCCACAGGGTCTGCATCCTGCAGAGATGATACTGCGGCAAGGAGAAGAACTCAATGTGGAATGTACTAGATGGTCCTTTAAATTCTTCGTCCGCTTGAAAGCAACTAGTGGTGGGGGTTGAAAAATAGGGATGGAAGGTAACATACCCCAATGTTTCTTTACAATGCCAACGATATCCTTGCTGTGGGGAGTGAGAGTCAGTGGCCATACTATCCTGTTTTTAGGAGACTTATTTTTCCTTTTAAATAAAGATGCTCTTTGTACTCTGTTGGCTCTAATTCTGGCTCTGCTGATGACTTCCCAAGGATAACCCCGTTCCAAGAGTTGCTCTATCAACTTATCAGCTGATAAGTGATAATGAGCTGTAGTAGTACAATTGCGCTTCAGTCTAATAAACTGTGAATATGGCAAGCTGTTGCGGAGGGAAGAAGAGTGATGGCTGGAATAATGCAATATTGCATTCATATCCGTCTCTTTCCTAAAATTTCGAACCCCAAGTCTGTTATGGTTCTTATATACTGTGGTATCCAAAAAATTCACTTGTGTCTGGCTATGTACCATAGTAAATTGGATGGCTGGATTCCATGAATTTAGCCAGGCCAAGAAATCAGACATGGGGGAATGGCTCTTTAAGAGGAAAAAACAGTCATCTATATATCTGCCGTAGAACTTGATGTGTTCTCCCGGGGATGATGGATCCTGTAGGTGCACTTTTTCAAGGTGTCCCATGAACAAATTGGCAATCGATGGAGCACAAGATTGGCCCATGGAAATTCCATTGGTCTGCAAGTACATTTGCTTCCCAAATGCAAAATAGTTATACTCAAAGATGCAATCAATTAGCTCCAGAAGAAAATGTGTGGGAGGGGATGAGGTGTCAGCACGGGAATCAAATATGTCTGCAAGTACATTCCTGGCCTCGTTCAGCGGTATGGATGTGTAGAGAGCCTTGACATCACAGGTCACTAAAATGTTCGATGGATCAATCATTAAGGATTCAACTTTTTTAATGAAATCGGTAGTGTCCTTGATGTGTGATGGAAGGAGGGGGACGAAGGGTTGGAGTATGGTGTCAACAAAGATGGCCAGGGGTTCCACCAGGGAACCTGCAGCTGACAGGATGGGCCGTCCCGGGGGAGGGAAACCCGGTTTGTGAATCTTCGGGAGGAAGTACATTTGAGAAATCCGGGGTTGGTCATTCTCCAAAAACTTTGCTGTTTTTTCATCAATGTAGCCCATCACTGTGGCCTCATAGACTATGTCTCTGATGATGCCTTTGTATTTTGATGTAGGGTCTGCCTAAATTGGTTTGTAGGACGAAGTATCAATGAGTTGTCTGTGTGCTTCCGACAAGTAATCACTCATTTCCATTATGACAAGACCCCCACCTTTATCTGCACACTTGATTATTATGTCCTTCCTGTTACCCAATCTCTTCATGGTTTCTACTTCTTCGCGGGACAAGTTGGAATGGCACATATCAGTGCGGTGGTCCAAGTCCAATACTTCCCTTTGTACCACTTGTTCAAAGGTTCTCAGGTTATGTGAAATTAAGTGAGGAGTGAAATTACTTTTGATTTTGATTCTGGGATCATAAGGAACATCCTGAGACGAGGTTTGATCAGCAAAAAATTCTTTTAATCTTAGTGTTCTAAACAAGTTGGCTAAATCATATCTGATTGAAAGATCCGAACAAAAGGGAGTGTACACAAACGAAGGTCCTTTCGCCAAAATACGCATTTCAATATCAGTAAAGGCATGTGAGGATAAATTTACAATCAGGTCTGACCCTTTTTGTTTTTGGCCCTTTAAAAACCCTGTTTCTTAGGGGGATTACGTCTTTGCATTGGGTGCCCCATAGAGCTGGTGCTGGCTGAAGAGTCAGAGGCCAGATCCTCGTTAGAGGTGGCGCCAGCTGAAGAATAATCCGGAAATGAAACCTTTCTGCTGGGCTTGACATCCGACTTGTATACCCATTTGAAAATCTGATTAGCTTTATAGTCTTGTTGATCCCTTTAAAAAAATTTATTTTGTAAGCTTTAAGCTCAGTTTGAAAGGCCTCACATTGCTGCTGGATTTTATTTAGATCTACCTGTGGGAGGGAATCCTTATGGGTAGACTTAAGAGTGGAAATTTCCTCTTTAAGAGAAGAGCATTCTTTCATATTGCGTCGTACAATCAATAACATCCAATCCCTCGAGCATTTTTCAGCAATGGTTAGCAAAACTTTATGAGTTCCCGAGTGGGCTAAACGAGCCCCTCCCCCTCAACGCCCTCCTTGCGTGAGACGCCCATTTCAGATCAGCATTATTTAATAATAATAAATAATAATAATAATAATAATACTTTAATATTTGTGAGTCGCCCTCCACCGGCGGTGCTCCGGGCGACTTACAACAGTTAAAACCCTAGGGTGAACAATGTACAACAGTTTAAAAACATGGAATATGAACAGGAGGGGTGGCTCAGGTAGTCCAGGGTACCGAGCCAGTCCCGAACGCTAGGCGGAAGAGCCAGGTCTTCAAGGCTGGCCGGAATCCAGATAGAGTCGGAGAGGCTCTGAGGGTGGGCGGCAGTGAGTTCCAAGTCGAAGGGGCCGCGACGGAGAAGGCTCTCCGCCGAGTTTCCGCCAGTCTAGCCTCCCGCACTCCAGGGGTAGTCAGGCGGTCACCGTTGATGGAGCGTGCTGGCCTCTCGCTGCATTGGGCCGTCAGCCGGTCACTCAGATAGGAAGGCCCAATGTTGTGCCGGGCTTTAAAGGTGAGCACCAGGAGTTTGTAAAGGGCTCTGAACTCTAGGGGCAGCCAGTGAAGTTCTTTAAGAATGGGGAAATGTGATCCCTCACTGATGACCCAGTAATGAGTCTGGCTGCGGCGTTATGGATACGTTTCAGCCTCTTAGTTGTTGTCTGGGGGAGGCCCACATATAGGGCGTTGCAGTAGTCGAGGCGTGAGACGACAGTGGCATGGACCACTGTTCTCAAGGCCTCTGGTGGAAGGTAGGGAGCCAGCCGACGGGCCCTACGGAGATGGAAAAAGGCGCCCTTAGCTGCAGCCTGGATCTGGGCCTCCATCGTGAGATTTTCGTCTAGGATCACTCCCAGGCTTTTCACCGCCGGGGCTGGAGCCAGGGACTCGCCCTCGAAGAGTGGAAGTGGTGGGCGGGGGTCGGGACGACCCGGCCAGAGGATCTCCGTTTTAGCCGGGTTGATCTTGAGTCTATATGCCCTGAGCCAGCTCGTCACCGCCCTCGTTGCTCGTAACCAGCAACACCGGAACCAGGGCCACCCTTGGGGTCCTCGGGAGCACGGTGTATATGAATTTCTTCCTCCACCAGATGGTATGTTCCAAATTTATGATTGTATGCTTAGCCAACCAGCCGTACGTGCAGAATTTAGACTAAATGTGTACTACTATTATGTTTTCATTGCAGTATATGGTTCCCGTGACGCTGCGCATTATGCCATTTTATGTTGCCACTTGAAAAAGCCCATAGGGCGAAATGGATCGGGCCTCACACATCGACCATTGCGGCCCCTCCAGCATCCCCTGCTGTTAATGTCATTCGGACTTTTGCAACCACACGATTATAATTTGGATTCCAGTTGAGAGACTGCATCGTCCTATGTGGACTCTGTGTATTGGGGGAATTTGGCAACGGGAGAGACATTGCCATACAGGCCTATATTTTGGTTACATTGTATCCCCTCCCCGGCCTACTCCCCACACCTGTATAACTCTATAACTGTTTTCCATAGTGTTTATGTTGACTCATGTTGCACAGTCTGTCTAATATGATTGATGATTGTAAATGAATAATTTCCATTGTATTTTGCTCATTGCTCATTAACCCTATCGGGTTCAACTATACTTATTGTTTGATATTCAATATACTGAAATTGTCACAAATCAAGAAAGAAATGGGAAACTGGAGACATTTAAGATTATCATTGTTAGGTAGAATAGCCATCATAAAGATGAATATACTCCCTAAATTACTATATCTATTTCAAAATATACCGATAATTAGAAACCAGAAGGTATTCAAAAATTGGAATAAGAAAATTACAAAATTCATTTGGGAAGGAAAAAGACCAAGAATCAACTATAAAATAATGACAGACAAAAAAAGTAGAGGAGGATTCGCCCTCCCTGATTTTAAGTGTTATTTTGAGGCATGTGCTCTATTATGGGTGAAAGATTGGGTCTCCTTGAAAAAAGAAAATCTCCTAGCCTTGGAGGGGTTCAAATTGGTTGGCATGCCTACTTGTGGTATGACCAAACAAAAAAGGAAAAAAATGGCAATCACTTGATAAGATCGACCCTCCTAAAGGTATGGAACAAATACATCACGTATTTTTACACAAAAACTCCTCTCTGGGTTTCACCCTCCGAAGCGAAACAAAGGAGAATACAAGGTGGGAACAAATGGTTAACTTATAAAGAAATACTGAAAAACTTAAATGGAAACTGGGAGTTAAAAACCCAAGAGGAAATTCAACAAATAGATGGGAATGTAACATGGCCCCAATACAGACAAATTAAAGAAATATATAACCTAGATAAGAAGAAGGGATTCATTGAGAAAGACGATTTTTGGGATCAATTAATAAAATCTGGGAAGAAAAATATTACTAAGTTGTACAATAAATTAATAGATTGGGCTACTGAAACTGAACAAGTAAAAAACTGTATGGTATTATGGGCAAAAAATATTGGAAGACAAATAAAATTGCATGAGTGGCAAACAATTTGGACCAAAAAAATTAAATATACATATGCCACAGATTTGAAAGAAAATTGGATGAAGATGTTCCACAGATGGCACATCTCCCCACAAAAAATTGGAATAATGTATAAAAACAGTGATGCTAAATGTTGGAAATGCCGCACGAATATGGGAAGCTACTACCACATGTGGTGGACTTGTAAAGTAGCAACCTCATATTGGAAAAGTATACATAAAGAAATCCAAATAATATTGCAAAGGAAATTCTCAATGAAACCCGACTATTATCTATTAGGCTTATTAGACAAGGAACTAAAGATAGATGGTAATGAAGATAAATTGTTTTGTTTTATGACAACAGCAGCACGAATGGTCTACGCCAAGCATTGGAAAGCCGACTACATTCCTAATGTTGATCAATGGTTAGCAAAACTTTATGATATAAAGAACATGGACAGACTGACATTCCTTCTAAGCAAGCACACAGGAAACTCAAGAAAACAGACTGGAGTTTATTGGAGGAACACAGCAAAAGAATGGACTCTACAACTTAGTAACTAAAAGCATTACATGAAAAACTGAAGTAGATAGAAGGGATTTTATAAAAGAGAGAAAGGAGGACTTTATAAACTCCTGAGGGAAAGGAGTTGAAGAGCCATTTGGAACTTAACAAATAGCAGGCACCCCCAAAGAGGAAGAATGAAAGTCAACCTTTATGTTAGTTTTTTTCCCTTGCCTTTTTTCCCCTCTCTTTTTTTATACTATTTTATTTTTTTTCTTTCACTCCCCCCTTTTTCCTCCCCCCCCCCCACCCCCTTCCCTCCCCCGACTACCCCATAAGTACCCCCACTCTTTTAAATTTCATTCTCAGGCTGAAATCTGGGCTTCTTTTTTCCAGATCGCAACCTGTTTTTGTATATGTATGTGCGACTTTATGTTATACAATTATTCACAAAACTAATAAATATATATATATATATTTTAAAAAGATATCATATTTTGGTCTTTAAATAGCAGGAAGACTGCTAATCATGCATATCTACTAGGAGTGGATATCTCCGGTTTAAAATACTTTGAAATCCGTTATTTTTCGTATTTAAAATTAATTTCAAAGTTTTTTGACCCTCGGGGCCCAACCTGGAAGTGTAATTTCTATACCGAACCTGGGCACCGCCATTTTTTGTAAGGTCACGTTATTAGGTCATTTTCCCCCTCCTCTCTTCTCAACTCGCAAGAGGAGACTGGAAGGCAGCAGCCTCTCCTTTCTCCTCTTGCCAGCTGAGAGCAAGCCTTGCCACAGTTTATTTCCTTTGGCAGGGGAGGGGGAAGAGCGTCAGCCCCTCCCCCTCCTCTGCCAAAGGAAATAAACTGGGGCAGCCAAGGTGTTCATTTAATTTTTAAAAAACTTTTTTTTGCTTTGACTTTACTGAGTGTGGGATAGGTTTAGACTGAATAGCCTGAGTCCCCACGGGGAGAATATTATTGTAATAATTGAATTTCAATCCCTCCCCAGCCTTAACTTCTAGCTTCTGTTCTCTGTCCTGCACCAACAGCCTAAGTTCCTCCCTTCCCCAAAAACACTTTTTAATAATATTACCCTAAAAAGTCCTTTTTCTAGTTCACCTCTCTGACTCTCTACTATTCCCTCCCCAACCTTACTTTCTGACTTGTGTGTACTCCTTTCACCAATCCAACAGCCCCCCCCCCCCATTTTTTAATTACAAAAAAGCCCATTTTTGTTAGTTAACCTCTTTTACTCTCTCCTTTGATACCCTGCTCCTCTTCTGTTGCTGTGGAGAAATTCCAGGTGAGAAGTATACCTCTTTTACGGTTTTTAAAAAGACATTTTATTTGTAGAAACTTTTAAAAATTCCTAAAAATAAATTAATGACTCAAATGTTCTGCAACTTGGAGGACTTGCAGTCATAAATGTGTCCTCAAAGTGTCGCCATTTTCATCCCAATAGCCATCAAAAGGACAGAAAGAAGAGACTTACCAGTTCTCCCATTGTTGCCAATGTGCCGGATCTTCCCAGAACATAAACGGAATTTTTGGGTGGTGGATCATGAATGGGGGGTGGGGAGCATATGAAAAAGAGATCAAAAACAGCACAGGTTTTTGATGAATCACACATCCTCAGTACTAGTTGCAAGAGTTAGAGCGAGTTTAGGCCAACTAGGCCAAAGTATCAAGCCTTTTTTGCTCATTGATAACAAATTCCCCTCTTCAATATCTTGGAAAGTAAGAGGGTCTTTTTAATGAAATCTCCTATAATCTCCCAGCCAGCAGGAACCTTAAGTATATCTATACTGTTTGCACTTTGTATTAAAATCACAGAGTTGAAAGGGAGCTTGGAGAACATCCAGTCTAGCAATGAGGGCCACTGATTGCAACTGACTCCAATTGCCATCAGCTTTATTCAGCATGGCATAGTCTTCAAGATTGTTATCAAAGATCCGAGGGGTTGCCATCCAATAACAGCTGGTGGACATTAATTACCCACATGTGTTTACATTCACTCTCTGTCAAATGCAGAATTCACTTTCACCATGCCTAACAGATAGCCATCCAGCATCACTTTTAATAGTTCTATGAGAGGAGAGCCCATCACCTTTCTAGGCAGTCTGTTCTGTTAAGTTGATGAAACTTTTTATGTTTAGCTGAAATCTGCCTCCTTGACAATTCAATCCTCTCATTCTACTGCTCTGTGGAGCAACAGAGAACAAGCCTGTTTCTAGGCCTCTTACCATTTTGGCTGTCCTCCTAGGGGGACACTCCAAGGGGTACAGGTTAAAATATTTTCTTCCACTGACTTACTGTTTGATACTTTCAGTTCCACATCAATGTTCCTATCCACAGTTACCATCCAGCATATGGGAATAATGTGGCAAAAATGGCAAGGATGTGACAGTGACCTGTATCTCAGGAGTGTGGTAACAGAGTCATGGGAGCACTGTATCATACAGTTGAGTGGATCTTCCAGCTTCTGTTATGATAAAATCAAAAACTTCAGTACATCACAATATCAAGGTGACTTGAGTACCAAGAAATAAAAATTTTAAGTGTCTGAAAGAACACCCGGGAATAGACAAATGTAGGAAAGATTAGGGATGTGAAAAAGCAGGCTCTCGGTTTCATTTCATTTATAAATCCAACCTTCATTATTTTTCTGTCCTTGTTTCACACTCAGTTGGGGGGAATTTTTCAGAATCCTTTTGGTGACATATGTTTGGTTGCTTACCCTAGAGTTAAAACAATATGTTTCTAAGCTAATTGCACAAAATGGTGGGCCCTTGTACAATGCCTTTCCTTATGTAAGTACACTGCAGACATTGATCTTTTATTTGCAAGAAATGGACACAGGCAAGGTATCCAGCCATGTCTGGTTGCGGTTAGTAGAGAAGATGAGCCATCACATTCTTGAATCTCTAGTGTACTTGTTGGAAATCTAGGAAGCCAATAAATGTTTCTTCTTCCCAGATACAGCAGTGCAAGTGAACAATTCTTGGACACACACCACTATTCCCCCAGCCACCAATTAGTCATGGAGATGTGGTTGCCATTGGGAAACCACCATCAGCAGCCCAGCCAAACTGGTGACCATAAAGTTAATGGTCTGTCACATGGAAAGTTGAATTTGGTGTACATTTTTGAGCATTTAATACATCTCCTCCCTTGAGGAGCTTTTATCGAGACTGTTCAATCCCATGAAATATTTTTCCACGCACAATGTACACATACAATACAAGAAAACTGTAGTTATAAAATAAGTATTTTTCTATGAACCCCCACAAGAAAATCCAATACAATGAGTAGTCTATTTTCTAACATCCATTTAGTAGAAATCAATAACATCTAAAATAAAGGGAAAATTGACAACTTTGACATTGTTACAGATAGGGGGAGAGAAGAATCTCAATCCCTTCTGTCACATTACTTCTTACATGCCAACAAAGTGAAAATACCCATTGTACTAAGATAGGGAATGAGAACCTAGTGGGAATGGGAACTAGTGGTGAGTTTTATTCATCAATAGTTAAGGGATGGAAGAACAACTATTAGGAGGCAAACCAGTAGGGTGATACACACAGCAAGAGATTGGGCCAAAAGGTGATAGTCCAGCAGCAATATCAGTTTACCTGCCTCATGTGATAAAGACTTTAGTGGAGAATTACATCCCAACCAGGAAAACTCTGTCTTAAACCCTAAAGACTCATTGTCTTCACATATAGATCAACTCTTATTAATACATGGAAATTAGACAACATGGCTTGAGTTTAAGAGCATGAGATTTTTGCTGTTCTTCTATAAGATAGTGTGTCATCTCTTTTTCATGTTTTCTGCCTGCAGATTCTGTACAGAATGATTGTACAGCAGCTGCTCTACTCACAATTTCTCCCACAGTTTCTTCCCCTGTGATTTCTTCTTCTTTGGTTGTTTTGCTTTTGTTTTTGATTCTATTGTCGACATTGCACAGATGCAATTTAACAGGTCATAAATCAATCACTACTCTTGGTTGTTCTTGGCTTTTTTTCCCTTCCAGGAACAGATGTGCTCTTTAGGAATTGCCACATAAATGTGCTTAACCCCACAAATTCTATTGTTATGTGAAGAAATGCCAGTTGTACAAAAATGTCAATTGGCACAGTCATTCCTTGAACATATGACTTGCTAATCAATCGAGTTTGTTGGATGACATGTAGAAAGATGTGCCTAGAGAGATGATTTAGTTGTTTAACTGGGTATAATCTGATCTTTACTGTGACAATATAAGGAAAGACCAAACCCCCATCTAAAATGTAATGCACACAAATTTTGAGGTAATCAATCAATTCTGCTAATGTGAATTGTCAATCAAGTCAGTTTATCATCAACAGACCTACTCAAGTGGAGTGCTGCAGGATTCTGTCCCAGGGCTACCATTCTTGAATACTCTTCATCAATTATTTAAATGATGAGGTGGAACAAATCCTGATCAATTTTGCAGATGATACAAAATTGGGAGTGATAGATTAAAACACAAAAGGACCTTGTTAAGCCTAATAATGGGCTGAAATTCAGTGGAGACATTTACAATTCTACATTTGGACCATAAAAACCAAATGTACTAGTATAAGATATGGCTCAACAGTACTACATATAAAAAACAAACTTTGGATTATTATTTATCATAAACTGAAAATAAACCAACAGTGAAATGTTGCAACAAAAAAGGCAAATGCTGCCTTAGTCTGCTTGACAGAATAGATACAAGATAACACATTTCAATTGAACATAATTTTAAATAAAATGTTTATTAACACACACAATTTTTTATATTTATGCAGCAACATTAAGGGAAAGCTACATATGTAAACTCTACACATTACATAGCAGAGATTAAAAGGAGGGATAATATGATTAGTGATGTAGTGATTTTACATACACACACACACACACTTTCATCATATATATTTCCTTTCTAACTGGAAAGCTACCTGTGGGAAAGTTGTAGTTGAGATCGTGCACTTAGTAGGGAGCAGGACACATCTAGTTCAAACCCTTGCCATGCAGGAATACCACAATCAAAGTATCCCTGAGAGATAGCCACCCAACCTTTGCTTAAAAGCTTCTAAGGAAGGAGCTTCAATCACACTCCGAGGCAGAGAGTTCCACTGCTAAACACCTCTTACAGTCAGGAAGTTCTTCCTAATATTCCGGTGGAATTTCTGTTCCTGTAATTTAAACCCATTACTCCAAGTCCTTGTTTCCCTGGTTTTACCAGAAGCAAACAAGAGACCGGAGAACGTGGTGCAAAAGGTCTAGCAAGGCTTAGACATCGTAAAACATTCTCTTGTTTGCTTTTGCAAAACTTCATACCTTGCCTTTTGGGGGCCCAACAGAATAGTAGGATCACTTTGCTTCTTGCCTTCATGATGTAAAAGTAGAAAAGTCAAGCCAGTCCTTACATAAATGCCACCGCCCATTTTTATAAGGGCAATGAAAAAATGTTGGTGCTACCTCTTAAAATAAAGTTTATCCAACAGGCAAAGATGTTCAGAAAATCATGCTCAAAGTGAGGGATGCAGAGAGAAGTGACAGTATAAGACATGTAGTCTGTATATTATGTTTTGACTGTATGAAAGAAGAGTTATGTAGAACATCAAATTGTCCCAACTATCAAATGACTAATGACCCTGGGCTTGTTAAAAAGAAGAAATGCAACATAGACTTGACTGTGATGGAGTGCGCAGGAATTCCTCCCTTTTGCATTCTATCTGTGGGAGCAGTAAGAATGTGCTTTCTCATCTGTCATACACATTGTGGAATTCTTTCCCACTGGAGGTCTTACTGGACCAACCTCACTTTCTTTCCAGTACCCAAAGTATTTTTATTATAATAAATTAGGAATAATGTTTAAGAATATACAAATATATATGTTTTAATTGTCATTGTTTAAAGCATATTTTAACTATTGGTTGCTTACTATGTTTTTATTTTGTCTGAAGCGTGCATTACTGTGGGTCATAATGTTTTAAAAATGTATGGTGGTTCTATAGTAACTTTTTGTTTTAAATTATCCTTAGATTTGCTCCATCAGGACCAGGTTTTCACAACTTGCTTTTGGTATTCTTATATTGCAATATGTGCTTATTTGAAATCTGTAAAGAAACATGTGAAAGAACTGTGTGTGGTGTGACATTTCTATTGTATTTTAAAAATTCAGTACCCAACTATATTAAAACAGCTACAATATTTTTAGAAGTGTTTTCATCACAAACTTGTGATGATAAGGGGTAGGATAGAAGTGTTAAATAGGGCTACACAATTTGGATCTTTATTTTAGACTCCTATGTATTTCCTTCATACAGAAATCAGGATCACATTGAGGCAAACCAACTATTATTCTCAAGTTTGATGATAATGCAAGTCTAGCTATCTCTTTTGAGAGTCTGTAGGTATTACATCAGTGCCAGCATGCAGAAGGCATATCTATTCTGCTAGTGAAAACAATGATATCTTGGTTCTCCTATATCAGTAAGATTTTATTCACCTCTCTCATTATAAGTAGCTTATCAGGCAGAGATGAAAACGTAATTCTGCAACCAACACCAATGCTTTGTAGGATTTAGTGACCAAAAAAACAGAAAAGCAAATTCCAGAGACAATGTAACAAATTACATCTGTGGTCATTGATGATTTCCTAGCACTGATTTCTGCTTCTGGCTTATTGTTGCTCAAAGCAAAATCTAAGCCATAGACTTAAAGTGCAATTATGTACATGTTCACTCAGAAGTAATTTCCACTGGGTTCAATGGAACTTATCCCCAGGGAGATGTCATAAATTAACGATTTTTTTTTGCTGAAACACTGCATATATATCTATATCTATCTCATTTTAAAAAGGGTAGAACAATTCCAAGAAATTGGGACAGGTGAGCAAAAACAAGGTGTGGTAGTGAGAGGTAACAAACGCTAGCCAATACATGATTATACCTCCACTGCTTGCTTTTCTCAGTGAAGTTGAATCATTCCAATAGTTTCATTCTTCACAGTTTGCTGGGGGGAATAAAAATGCATCCTTGTCTCCAGATAAGTAGTGGTGCTATCAAAGTGCCTCTCTGACTTTTCTACTCTGACTTTTCTACTCTTCACCTATACAAGATGGAGCACAGGGCTGAACCCTCTGGTGAGTAACTTCACAGCCGCATCAACGGAGTGTTTTATTTGTCCACTCTGAAGCAACACAGATAACAAAAAACAAAAGCCATCTGATGAATAATGGTCTTCCTCTGCAAAGCTAAAAAATAATTACATTAATGTATCCCGTTAAAGGCATCAAATGTTGGCTGGCAGTTGGTTTGTCAACCATCTGGAAAATCGATATGCTGTTGGCTTTGCATAAAATTACCCTCAAAACAATGTTAAATAACATTTCTTGCAGCTGACCTGTGTTTGCAACTCAAACAAGTGAAACACATCCATAAAGTTGTATGACAAGTCGTATGACAACAGGACAAAACATGTATAGATGGTTGGTTTGTGCAATAGTCTTTAAAAAGATTATATTTTAGGAATATTTTTTCCCTGTTTAGAAAAAAATGTTATGTGCATTTTTCTGCTTCACTCTCCCTTCCAGCTGATTTAAACCTCACTCTCTCATTCGTCCAATCCCAGCCACAGCTGCAATGTTTCCTGGTTTCTGAGTGACACAAGGGTTGTAAGACACATAATGCTGATATTATTTCTACAGACTATCCCCATGGGTATCTGATCCCATGGCACAGACAACATTGGAGAAAGACTCCTTAACCGATTATAATTGGATATTCACTGAAATGTGTGAAAATATTGCATGCATTTGTTCAGTCCCATGTCTTTTAGAACTGAATTCTTTGAAGTTTAGTTTTCAATTCATGTGTATCACTATTCAACCACAATTGTGGCACTGAAGAGTGGTTTCCAGCTTAAACTTTTCCCATTATTAACTCAGTGCCAAAATCCATGTTTTAAAACGGAGTCAAAAAATCCTGGGACCTGACAGCACATCCACGCAGAGACCTGTCAGTCCCAGCATATGGTCACCCATTTTCCTCACAGTCTTCCTTTGCAGGGGATCAAGATGGAGGGCAAATGGGGGATATCCAGTAAAAGTTGTTTTATTTAAAAAAGAAGAAGAAGAAAAATCCCTCTGTTATGCACATGCAAATAACTTAATGTAAATACAAGTAGATTTACATGAGTGCATATGAGGTCCAGTGCAAAATGAAGGGATTTTTAAAAATTCAGCTGGATCTCTCTCTTCCCCAAATTCTTAATTCAACCTCTGTTTAAGATTATAAAATGCAAAAAAATGTAAAGAATTTCAGAGTTCTACTTGCTCTCCATTTGTGCTTTCTTTGAACCACTTGTGTGTTTGTTTGATAGTCCAATCAACAGATCAGCTGTTTCAGGCTTTTTGAAAATGTACATTTATTTCATTTATTTATTTATTATTTCATCTTATATACCACCCTTCCCAACAGGCTCAGGGTGGTTCACAACAAGGCATAAAACATAATCAAAACAACATTTTAAACACAATAAAAGCCATTTAACAACACAATAAAGCAATTTATACTAGCCCGAGAATATGGGTTAAGCAGAGCCCAGTGCTTGTACATGCACTGGAGCAGTCTACACAGGGGGAAAGAAGTAAAGCATATGTTTTGCATGACTGCAGGAATATACAGTCATGCAAAAGTTCACTTTTTTCACCTTTTTAACATGTGCTTTTTACCTCTTAACCCAATCCCTCCCTCACTTTGGCTAAACATCATTAAGCCGCCACCACCCCTTTTTAAACCTGGTTACTTCTGAGTTTTACAGCATGTGTAGAAGGGCCCCAAGGTGTAGTTACACAAACAACACGATAACATTATGCAAACCTACAGAGACAGCATGGTGTTGTGGTTTGAGCATTGGATGAAGATTCTGGAAACCGTGGTTTGATTCACTGCTCTGTCATGGAAACCCATTTGGTGGGTTTCATACTCTCAGCTGCAGAAAACTCCACGATAGGTTTGCCTTAGAGTTGCCATCAATTGGAAATGACTTAATGGCACACAACAACAACGGTAAACCTACCATGGGATTTTATTGACTAAATGTGTTCAGAGAGCTTTCCTCTGAGGCTGAGAGAGTAGCAGAGGGAAGTATATTCTCAATGAGAGCTGTATCTAGGGAGGTTCCCTCATATGTGACTGAGCATATGCAAATGTGACTTACAGCATAAACAAATGGATCCATCCAAATATAGTTAAGGATCCTTTCTCCAAACAAACTCCACAGCTTCCTTTTGCAGAAGAAAACAAGACAAAACATAACCATTCTCAACTTACAGTGAAGTGTTTTCAAACTCATTGCTATAAGCATTAATTATTTATGGCAAGGGAGGGGGAAGATATTTAATATTACCATGAGAGATACTTAAAAAGGCACTTGAAGTAACTGACGCGCCTTTGAACACACAGTGTGAGATCTGGGAAACAGGCAGTAGTATTCTTGAAGCCTCCTGGAGTTCTGCAACTTGCTGAAACAATTATCATGGTGGGAAAGAGAAGAGTTTTCACTTTGATTTTGGACATATGACTACTGGATGAACATCTTCAGACTGGAAGATGTCCTGCCTGACAGAAGTGTCAGGAAGTTTCATCACTAGGAAGGAGAGAAAAGCAAAAGAAAATGAAGGGAGATGACTAGAGTTTGGAAGGATAATGAGTTTTGTGGAAGAGACTCATAATTGAATAAAGACACCCCACTATGTTTAAAGTCTTCTGCATCTTTTTTTGATGTCAAATCAGCTTCTTCATCATATGTCATGAAAGGAGTAAAGATAAAGTTCCAATGATTTTGAAATGGATTGAGTGGGTTTCTGTTATCTTTCTCCCTCTTTCTCACGTGCTAATGATGAGAAGGGGAGGAGGGATAGGTAAAAACCATACTGATTTCAAACATTTTCTGATAAATGAGTGGCTGATTGTGCTGACTGAAGATTAAAATTATTGGGTTAACTTGACCCAGTCCCTCTCACATTAGCTCATCTTCATGTAACAAACATGCAAAGTAGCATTCTTTTAATAAGCATTTGAAGAATTATTTGAATTGATTAAAATGGGTGGTCTGATTTCTGGGTTAATTTGGGGTGTGTTAAGAAAAAAAAGCCCAATTATTTGCAATGACATTTCTCTTGAACACTGCAGAGAATTATGCCAAGTTTCAAAAGAACACTAAAAATTCTCTGCTTTGTTGGATCTTTGCAAAGTTCATGTAGTTCAGCATTTTGCTTCTGGAGGTGGCCAAGTCTTTTGTCCCTAAAATAATGCCCCTGGAAAATCATGAATTATGGGAAAGGAGTAGACAATCAGGTATTTTTCTCCCTTTCTCATAGTATCATGATATTCACAGCACTGGAATTAATGTGTGTAATGCAAACATTAGAAAGGCAATAAATCGATTTCTAATACTTGATACGGTTCCGGCCCAGTTTACTTATCCGAATGTATCTCCCTCTATAACCCACCCTGGAGTTTACAATCATCAGGGGAGGCCCTGCTTTTAATTGTGCCAGCCTCGCAAGCTCGATTGGTGGGGACAAGAGACAGGGCCTTCTCGGTGGTGGCCCCCCATCTATGGAACACGCTTCCCAGTGAAATCAGGGCAACTCCCTCTCTCCACTCCTTTAGAGGAAAAAACTTAAATCTTGGCTTTGAGACGAAGCATTCAGGCAGCTGACTGAGCAGCAAATGTAATGACTCATGAGAATTGTTATTGAATAGATCTTGGACTGAAACTCTGGACTATGATTTGGATTTGCTTGGTTGCGTTTTAATATTTTAATGGCCAATATTTTAATATAATTTATAATCTTGTTGTCTTATTTAATTTTAATTGTTTGTATTGTGATTGTTTGTTTGTTGGCATCTAATGATTGCCATTTGTAAGCCGCCATGAGTCACCTCTCAGGGGTTGAGAAGGATGGGATACAAATGCTAAAAATAAGTAAATAAATAAATAACATCCAGCTTTATACTGTGCTGCAAATAGACATCTAACCTTAACATTATCTACAATTTCAACTATCAGTCCAACCAAAGCTGGTAAAATATACATATATCAATAACAGGTCACTTGACCTCAAGTGATCATGCTAGGAACATTCTCAAACTGTACTGCTCCTAGAAAAATATTTCAAATCTTCCCAGAAAGAACAATTGAATTACTTCCAGGACAAAATGGCTATTTACCAGTCATCTTTATCTTTGTATAATTCAAGCTCACTTTATTGTTCTTTATTTAATCCATCACTGCACCCATATTTGCTGTTGTAATGGAAAAATACACGGATGTGTATCATCAGCATACTGTTGACTTCTTGCTCCAAATTTCCAATGATTATTCCCACTGGCTTCATACATATTAGGGTTGTGCAAATATTCAGGTAAGTCGTAAGTGTTTCTGTAAATCTGTACTTATGATTCAATTTACAAAACCAGAGCAACAGCCCTATTAATACAAATGAATGAAAATAGCCATTTACAAAATTTTCATAAGAAGTATGTTACTCTTTGTAAGTCACATTGAGTCAACTTCTTTTTCAGGGCAAGCAAACTCTTCTGGGTGGTGCATACCCTCTTCAGTCTATCATGGCTGAGAGTGAGGGGAAGGGAGGAGGGGTTGCTGGCGTTTCCTTTAAATGTAGGAGCTACATTGGCCACCATTATGTGAGCAATCTGGGAGAGAGGTGGGAGGAAGATCAAGGTAGGGCAGGAGCTAGGAGCTGAATTTGTCTGTTCTTGAATGATTTTGCATGTGCTATGCAAGCTTAGTTTGTCTAGGATTCATTTTAGTATAATTTTATTTGTGTGTGTGCAGGGGGTAATTGTATTTTAATTTTAGTTTCATCTCCTTTTCTTTTCTATTGGTTTTAAAAGTATTATTCAATTATGCAAAGTGCAGTGCTTTATTTTCTAAAATTTCAAAGTGCCCGGGGGGGGGGGGGGTGGTGCTGCTGTTGCTTGCTGTTGCTTGCTGTTGCTGCAGGGTCAATATTAACACACACAAAAACCAAACATACATACCTTTGGGGTGAAGTGAGAAGAATAATTCTAGTCTAGTATAATTGACCAACCAAACTAATTGACCAACCATTCCTTTCCCATTTTGTTGGGCGATCTGTAGTACTACCATGTACCTTTCTTTCCTTTCTATTATTTTTAAAAGTATAATAATCCCAAATTCAGAAAGTTAGGGGGCTTACAATCTTAAATGCCACTCTGAGTCCCTCAATGTGGAAGAGAGGGTGGGATATAAAACAAAGAAAGTAAATAAATAAAATAAGTGCTATAATTGTCACAAGTTTCATCCCAAAAGCCTTAAAATGAATGAGAAAGAGCCCCTGAAGTGTCCCCATGCTAATATTCCATGCTTTGCTTACTGGAAATTCACAAATGGACGATTAGCAACAAATGATAAACAAATATTGTAACAATGGGAAAAAGAACAGATTAAATAAACAACTTTGGTACAAGACCCAAAAAGGCGGATTAGCCTTACCGAAATTACAAAAATATTATGAAGCAAACCAATTAAGATATGTAGTAGAAAAGATGATGGATGGAGAAGATTTGGAATGGATGGAAGCAGGGAATAAGGATATTGAGTGGAGATAGGATAACATTTTTATGGAAATTTCAAAGAAAGAGATAAAACAGTTTGGAAATATGTCATTAAGAAATATAATGGAAATATGGAGCAAATATAAAGGACAACTAATTAATAAGAATTCAGTCTCAACACCAATAATAATGGAAAAAGATTTCTCAAAGGAACTAAAAGGAATTTTAGGTAAAGAATTAGAAAAAGGGGAACTAAAAAGGGTAGGAAATTGGATAGAACAAAAACTGGAAAAGGTAAAAATGAGAGAAGAGTTGAGAGGAATAAATATTTTCTGGCTGCATTGGAGTCAATTGGAAAAAAGGAATTAGAATTGATGGGTCCGAAAAAAACTGGAAAACACATAACACAATTTGAGGAATTGATAATAAAAAGATTTAAAAGGAACAACAAGTAATATATATAAAATACTAATTAAAGACACAGAAAAAAGAAAAGATTAACATTAAGTTAATTATGGGAGGAGGAAGTAGGAACAAAGATAACTGAAAAAGAATGGGAAGAGATATGGAAAGCAAGACAATTAAAAACATGTCAATTAGAATAAAAGAAAATTATTATAAATTTATTTGGAAATGGTATTTACCACCGAGAAGGTTAAACATTATAAATAAGAACAATAATGAAAAATGTTGGCGAGGGTGCCAAGAAATTGGAACCTACCTGCATATGTGGTGGGACTGCAAATATGTAAAAGATTTTTGGGAATTTTTTATAATGGAAATAGAAAATATTATGGATATAAAAATTAGGAGGAATCCAGTAGAAATATTACTTTTAATTTTAAAAAGAGGATGGGAAAGACGAGAGGGATTTTTTTTAATAGACATGCTATTAACAGCACCTAAATTATTAATTGAAAAATATTGGAAAGGGGAAATGAAAATACAGATTAATGAATGGTATAAAGAAGTCTGGAAAATGGCACTGAATGATAATCTAACATCAAACTTAAAAGTAAAGTAAGGATTATGTAAAAAATGTCTTTGGAGAAAATTTCTAGAAAAAGTATTAGAAAAATTTATTATTTATTTATTTACTTTATTTCTACCCCACCCTTCTCCCACAGGGGGACTCAAAGCAGCTTCACAATGCATCAGTGATGCTATATAAATTACAATCAATAAAAACAATTAGATGGGAATTTACCTTCAGGTGAAGAATTGAAGTTTTGGTGGGACTTTAGAAGAAAATAACTTCATATTAGATATGATATGGTTGCCTTACTTTTTTAAAAAAAACACTTTAGGAACAAAAATGGGGTCGCCCAAATTTAGTAAATACAAACAAAATGGATTTTTGGTGTTTCATGCACCTCTAATACTAGTACATATGTTAAATATTCATGGGAATAGAATAGTATTTTGAGATATTTCATCCAAAATACCTATATGATCATAACTTTCTGGACTCAAGCTTGCAGATAATGTCAGAAGTATGCATATACAAAGTATCAGAACCCCCTTTCATAGGATAATCCAGAGGATATTGTGGCTGATGGCACCGAACAATGTAAAGACCGAGAAGCAGCAATAAAATCACACTTTACCCTTTCCCCAATAAATGCTATTCAGCAGAATGATGAAGATTGATTCAAATTGGAAGCTAAAACTTAACCCAGGTTCAAACAATCAATGCCCCTCAAAGAGGATTGCAATTGCCTAGTTTCTACCTGTTCCTACATTATCCATTGAAATGAAGTATCTAGAACAGGATAGTCAGGAACAGCATGGCTCTTAAAAGCAATTGGAAGACTAAATTTCTGTAAATAATCTGTCCTCATGATGAGGACACAACAATAAAAAATAGCCCCATAGCTCCAGTCTTTGAGGGGCCATTTGACACCTCAGTTGGCACTTGTAATAGTGGTATCTAGATTATTCTGAAGCTAATTGATTTGTTGTTCTCATGCTTACCTAATAAATCACATTGGTTCTCAGAGGAATCCAAAAGTCCACCCACTACTGTCAACTCTCTAGACTTCCTTCCCCCAAAAAGGTTTCCACTGGATGACTATTGAGATAATCTTAATGGCTAAAACCCATTAGAACAGAACCACTGAATCAATTGGCTAATCCCATTGAAGCAACAGGTCTACTCTAGTTAGAAACCATAATAAGATTCAAGTCCATTGAGGGAACAAAATAAGCATTCTTTGTTGCCAGAATTGCCACATGGTAGTTTTGATTGATCGATTGCTATCTACCCAGGAATTTCAGGATGATGTAGAATAAGAAATGTTTTAGCAATTTAAAATTATATTTAAATTATTTTAATCATTTTATAGACTAAAACACATTAAATGATCTGATGAATTTAAATAGTTTCAGACAACTGAAATCCATACATATTTGCAGAGTAAGTTTTAATCACCTGGTCCCAAAGCTAGCAACAAAAAGTCATGTTTTATTTGGCACTGGAATGACAACAGCATCAGGTCTCTAAGTGGAGAGTAGACTTTAATGAGCATTTTGTCATGCTGGGAATGATATCTTGATCACTGGAACTCTAATCACTGTTCTGTTTCATTTCCTCCAATTATCTGAAATACTAGGAGGTCTAGGAGACTCCACAGTGCCAAAGAAAATGCCGTCCTGAGTCCCCCTTCGAGGATTGAGAAGTGACAGGATATAAATGTGGGAAATAAATAAATAAATAATGTTTTGGAGTGATTGCATTAGTAGCCCAATGTGTCTTGCCATTTAATAGAGAGATGACATCACTGCTTATATTCCATGCTTTGCTTACTGGAAATTCTTCTGAACCATAATGAAAGCCATTGGATCGCCATAGTTTTTTAGAAAGATAATTTGAATGGTTCCCATATCTTGGAAGCAATTGCCACCATAAGTCCATATTATCACAACATATGGTTTGTAGGGGTGGTTGATCCATGAAAAATTTGATTCTAAACTCGGTTGGGGGGGGGGATTCATTTTTTGGTTCATTATAGAAATTAATACCAAAAAAATTAAATAAATTTCGTGATTGAAACGTTATTAATAACGAATTTACGTTTTTATTCATTATGCCAGCTGGGAGGGTAGAATGGAGGGCTTGCTCTCCCTTCTTCCCTCCCTGCCCCTCCCAGCTGACAGGCATCGCTGGGAGGGGCAAGGAGGGAAGAAGGGAGTGCTTCCCCCCCTCCACCTCCCCTGGATGGGAATAATGCGACTTATTCCCATCCAGGGGAGGAGGGGGACAGATGAACCCCCCTTCCCTCCCCCCCTTGGGGCTGATTGGCTAAAGGGAAGCAGGTGGTTTCATGCTACCACCTGGTCTCCATTAGCCAATGAGAACATGCGTCTACTAAGGGCAAAGAAGACATACGAACTAGTTATGTTAATTACATGCCCAATACAAAAATGGCGGCCCCCAGGTTCGGTATAGAAATTACACTTCCTGGTTGGGCCACGTGGGTAAAAAAACTATGAAATTAATTTCAAATATGAAATTAAACCAATTTCAAAGTATTTAAAACCAGAGATATCCACCCCTAATGGTTTGATTCTAAAGACAGGGCCTGATACACTTCTTTATCACCCTGATTGGTTTGGGCATCAAAGAACAAATTGAATTATTTGTTACTCTGTTTGTTGAGCAAATAGATCGTGCACTATGAGTGAACTTCCCAGTATAGTTGGCTGATTGTTGTTATTGAAGTGTTAGATTATATTTATATTTTCTACAGTGCGGGTAGACAAAATGTATTCCTGAGGCTGTGTGTGGCCACAAGGCACTCTTGATTTAGACAAAGCCTTACATGCTTAATATGAAGGCCACTTATAGGAGGAGTCGTTGAAAAGTATTGTTCTCTAAACGGAAGCATTTGTCATGAGAAAGTCCTAGCCACACAGTGAGAAAACATAATTGCAAGACAGCTATCTTTGCTTTAAAAATCTGTTGTTTTTGAAAACCATTACAAAGCATGCAAATAGCTTGAGTAAAGATGCCTCTCATTTTCATAAAACTCATTTGCATAATGTTGCTTGTTTACATATTGGCTGAGCTCTCAGCTTTTCCCTCTTTCTCTTTTGGTTCCAACAAAACTCTGCATTTACAGTGGGTGTTTACTTTTATAACAAGAGGCTTGGATTTTTTAAAAAAATACTTCATGACCTTGGCTTTTGCTCTTAAAGCTGAGGAATTGAAACTGTGAAGACTTATAACCTCACTGTCCCTCATAGCGTTCAATTAGCTTGGCTTGCATTAGTTCTACCCATATTGCCATTCATTTGCTTTATTGTTTATTCAGTCCATATTACTATCCATTTCCATGCCTATGTGTTTGAGGAGACTTAACCTTTAATGTCCCAGTATATACCTACTTGTACATAAATCAACCTCATGTATAAGTCAAGGGCAGATTTAGAGATCAAAGTTATGGATTTTGATGGTCAAGGTGAAAACATTAGCTGATGACATCGCTTTTGTGGTAAAGAACCTACTGGAGACAATTAGAAATTGGTTAAAGAAAATAACAGACTTTGGCACGCTGGCAGGGTTTAAAATCAATAAGGAAAAAACTAAAATTTTAACGAAAAACATCATCAAGGAGAGAAGGGACCGCCTGCATGAAACCTCACACTTTGAAATAGCCAGCAAAGTGAAATACCTGGGGATTTTCCTGTTGCCAAACAATAATCAGTTACTAAAAAATAATTATGATACTACTTGGGCAAGCATTAGAAAGAAACTAGAGAACTGGAGGTACCTGAACTTGAACCTGACTGGGAGAATTGCCGCTACCTATTAAAATGAGTGTGCTCCCGAGGATGATGTTCCTTTTCCAAAACATCCCGATACTGAGAACAAATTACAGCTTCAAGATTTGGAAGTCGGATATCCTCAAGTTTGTCTGGGGAGGCAAAAAAGCAAGGATCCAATATAAGACATTGAGTGACAGAAAAGAAAGAGGGGGCTTGCCCTACCTAATCTCCAGCTATACTTTGAAGCGGCAGCCCTAAGCTGGGTTAAAGACTGGGCCACTCTGGAAAAGAAGAAAATCCTTACGGTAGAAGGGTTCGATTTGCGTCGTGGCTGGCATGACTATCTCTGGCTGGACAAATCTACAATCGAAAAGAACTTCTCCAACCTGTCACGATGCAGGGTCTCGGCCTGGCCCCTTAATCACACACACAGAGACGGTAATCAGCTAACTATTTATTGAATAATAAAAAACAGGTGAAAAGAGTAATTGTCCATAAAAAGTATCAAAATAGCAATGAAGGTAAAGAGTCTTAAGTAAATCCAAAAGCAAAGACTTGGCAAGGCTCCGCAAATCAAAGCGGATCAAAAACAGACTTGGTCCGTGGCAAGGCAAACAAGGCAAGGTTCATGGAAGTAAGCCCAAGAAACTTCTTGGCATGGCATGAGCCTAATCCTGGCTCCGTGGACCTTTGCTCGCTTCACTCCCTTCAGAACAGAAGTGGCCGAGCTACTGAGGATCCTTTCCCATGGATCCTATACTTAATTCCCTTGGCGGGGCCCCCGACGCTCTAGGCTTCTGCGCCAATCTGTGCTACGGGACCTAGCGCTTCTCTGGCTGCGGTGCCAAACTCTCCTGCTGGACTCAATGCTCCATCTCCTATCAAAGCTCCGTCCTTGCCTCCCAGCACCTGGGTCGCTATCTTTGTGAGAGCCGAACTCCCTTTCGGCTTCCATGGGCTCATCCTCCACTGTTTCCCTAATCCTTTCCTGCGACCCGAAACCACCTGGTTTCTCATACTGATCTGAGTCAGTACTCTCAGGGTCAGCTTGACTTTCCCAGCTATCATCCCAGGCCAAGCTCTCTGTGGGAGAGGAAGGCCCAGCTACCTCACCATCCCCTTCCTCCATGACCTCATCAGCTGCAGCTGGCCCTAATGCAAGTGGGACCCCCGGTGCTGCCCCCTACCCCCCAGGCATGAAAGGGAACTGGGTTGCTACACAACCATTTTGTTAGGGCGGCTCTGATGAAAATTTGGAAAAAATACAAAGATCACTTCTTCCAAAAAACACCGCTATGGGTATTGCCCTTGGAAGCCCAACACATGAAGGAGATTCCATCGCATAACTGGCTTACGTATAAACAGCTCATTCAAAGACCACCAATGGGATGGCGCCTGAAGCCGCTGGAACGTCTCCGCGACCAGGAGCTGGACCTCAGCCTGTTCCAATATGCTCAGGTACAGGAGCTCTTCAAACAAGACTTGAAGAAAGACTTCGAGGTACAGGAAACACCATGGGACAGGATAATGAAGTCTGAAAAGAAAACAATATCTCTTATTTACAATAAGCTCCTAGAGTGGGATACCGAGCAAGAGCTAATAAAAGGCACCATGGTGAAGTGAGCCCAAGAACTGGGGCACTCCATTCTGCTTAAGGACTGGGAAGTCCTATGGAAAGTTAAAATAAGGTACTCGGGCTTCACAAACATCACCGAGAACTGGCATAAGATGTTCTACCATTGGTACCACACCCCAGCAAGATTAGCAAGGTACTAGGCATGAGAAAAAAGTTATGAAAATGAAAAGAAATCGGAAGGGATTCGTATGTATGGGACTTTCAAGTTTATACGATTCGCAGGGCCAATCCCGGAAGTGGACTTTCTTTCCGCACCCTGGGCCCAAATTTTCGTTAGATTAGTAACTATTTCGGATGCCCACCCAACAGGAAAATTTCCCCCTCCAAAATAGCTTTGCAGACATAACTCACAGTCAAATCGGGGCCTTTCCATGCTTGGAGCCTAATTAGAGTGAAGGGCCTCCTCCAGGAAGTGAAAAAGGAGCTGGAAACTATAGAGAGATCCAGATCGGGACTCCTAGAGGGGCTGGAGGACTGATGAAAAAAGTGATTTAAACACCCAGGAAGGGGGTTTAGATAGAAGGACAGAGTAGAAGGACATAAGAACTGCTGAGAGAAGGGCAGCAGGAGTGAAAAGAGCACAGAGAGGAGAAGGAAGAGTTCAGAATCAAGAACAGCCATAGAGTTCAAACGGAGGTCCTAGACTGCTATGGTAAAACCGAATGGGAAAAAGCTGGAGTGAGGAGAACTCTACAGATTAGCAAGGCCTGCACCAGAGGTGGGCATTGGCAATTATTTTATTTAATAATATTAATAATAATATATTAATGCATTATATCTCCCTGCAAGGAAACCAAGGGAAATGTTGCCCCTTGATTTGCCTGTGCTTAAAACAGTGTCAGTCCTGTTTCCCTGCTTTGCCTACTTTAGAACTACTAACGAATTTCGTAAGTAATTGTGTTACATTTTAGAAATTTTGGGATTTTTTTTGTAAGTCTTTCTATTACTAATCAAAAAATCCCCCCAAATTAGATTTTCGATTCCTTATTTTTGGGTTCGAAACCATGCCTACAAGGTACTATAAAAATGTGAAAGACAGCTGCTGGAAATGTGGAGAGCGAAAAGCTAATTTCATGCACTGCTGGTGGGCTTGCAAGAGGATCAAGGCCTTCTGGAAGGAGGTTCACTTCCATGTAAGGAGAATTCTAAACTTCAAATGTGAATTAAAACCAGATTATTATTTAATTATTATTACAGATTTCGAAATGGAGCGGAATGAGGACAAAACCTTTTTTTATTTATCGGCAGCTGCGAGAATAGAAATCGCAAGGTGCTGGAAAAATAAAAACCCACCAAAGGTGGAAGACTGGCTGACAAAGCTCAGGGACGTGATTGATCTCGACGTTTTAAAAAGCATAGTTACAGACCATAATATAAATAGCCGAATAGACTGGAAGCAAACGATAATGTATTTGAAAACTGTGAACCTAAAAGGAGGAGTCAAGGTCTAGAGCAAATGAGACCACAATGAGTCGATAATAAAGGGGGACTGACCCAGCACCAGAATTTTAACTTGGAAGCCCAAGTTCAAGCAACATCAAGCCCTGCGGTGGTGACGGGAAGTCAAAAAATTACGGTTTCTCTTCTCTCCTGTCTATCTTATTTCACTCCCTACTCTATCCCGATCCCTTCTTTCCCCTCCCCCTGCCCCACTTCTTCCTTTCCCCCATTTCTTTGCCCCCTTTTATCTTTTAAGTGTATGTACTAAAACCTTCAATAAAAATCATTTTAAAAAAGTTATGGATTTTGATGTGACGGCCTTGAGGGGTCAGCTTCCATTGCCACCACAATTTTCCCACCCAGATATTTAAAAAGTTCAGAAAAAGTATGGTTGTTGAGAGAATAGAGGGGATGGGTGCTTCTTTTCCTGGGATAGACTAAGCTCTTGCTTTTTTCCACTCTACCCAAAAAAGGTGATCATACTATTTTTGATAAGAGATAAGATACAGTTTTCACAATGGTTTATGGATAAGTTGATCCAGGTTTTGGGGGTCAATACTGGGAATAAACTTTCTAGACTTATACAGGAAATATGTACAGTATATCATAGAGGCAGGCATCCTTTCGGTGATGTACACAGGTATAACCAAAAGCTATTCTAAACTTTTGGTTGGTGCAGCATTATTATGCAGTTTGGTGCAGATGCCGGCATTCAGCATTACTCTGCAGTTTTCACTTAGGCTGGATCCAGACAGGCCTTTATCACAGGAGAATCTGCGTTTAAGAAACACGGATTTTCTTGGGGGCCTGTCCACACCCACCCCAGAAAGTGTGTGCTTTCTGGGGAGGGTGTCCAGACGTTCTCACAGGACTATCCCAAGAGAACGTCTGGAGGCTCTACCCCCTCCCCCGAAGCCCTCAAACCACTTTAAAAAGTAATAAAAGCTTGCTCAGCCTCCATTACAAGCTTCGGCCGGCTCTCCCGGTACATAGAAATGATGCGCCAGGAGAGGGGGGGGGAGCAATTCCCCCCTCCTGCTCTCTTGACACTGCGACATGAGAGTCAGCATTAGGGACTCTTATACCAAGAGTTAGATAATTTTACTTTGTCAATCTACTCTCATATGAGATTTATTATCTGCAACAATCAAATCATGAGTTTACTAGAGCATGCTGCATATTGTCTCTCATGTTTCTTAACACAAGCTCATACATAGCACTGACTATGCTGCACTCTGCTATAGATACCAAATATTCCTACAATATCATCTTGTGCATTCAACAGTAAGGATGTGGGCATACACTTGGCCTACCACCCCTTCTGTCTTCCACTGGCTTTTATATGCTATTCAAGCTTTGGTTGTATTATTTGGTTGAGTTTTTGTTGGTGTGTTCTAGTCACATGAGGAAGAGAAACAGGTAAAAACAGAGTGATATAACTCTGATTTTATAGTTAATCAGAATTTTATTAATCAAGGCTGCATTTGTTCTGCATTTCCTATAAACATGAGAATGAAAAAGTACATTGCTGAGATATGAAGTTACATTACTTTTTAAACCAGTTGTGGTGGTGAAAATAGAAGTTTTGTAGACAGGGCCGTGAGATTTGAGGCTAATTCATTAATCAGCTATTTTCCAGTGCATGTTAGATTTCAGAGTTCTGGTGTTCTACAAAACCATTCAAAAGCAGCCAGCAAGAATGGCTTTCATTCGAAATTATTTTTTACCGGAGGCTGAACAGAATTAGATCTCTCCCCTCCCCCCTTCCCTTTGTTAGGGTATCATTGTGTTAATAACAGAATCTAGCATTAGTTCCCCTACACACTTCATTTTCCAAGAGAGCTCCTTTTAAAGCTTCTACATATGACCAACAAATTGCAGATTTCTTTTGTATGCTAGCTAATGAAATATAGAAACCACACACCAGGATTTCTCACATGGATTTCTCAAGTATGCTGAAAAGTTCCTAATAGTCAATGAGACCGATTCTAGTCAGTGCTAATGATTAATTTCCATTTGTTGCTTGCATGAGGAGAAACCAACAGGCATTGGAACATGGCACTACATGGCTTCAATCTGCAAATTATATATATTTTACTTGTCACCACCAGAAACATCATTATGTATAAAAGCCAGGAGGTAAAATTCTGGAATGTTTTAGGATGGAGCAATGCTAGCAATGCAGACTGGGGCTAGGTCAATTTACAAGACTGATTAAATTGTGAGATTTTAAAATACTAAAAATTATAATGCGATTCTAGACATTGCGTTATAGTTATACCAACCTAAGACCGCAATTTTATGTTTAAGATCATTAAAACCAACAAATCAGTCAAATGGAATCATTCGTTCATATGCATATACAAATACATTAGGCCCGTTTCTGAACAGAAAAATGCATATTGGAAATCGTTTCGGATGTTGATTGCAATTTAGCTCGGGATGTGATAGATTTCCATTTTTGGGAGGGGGGAATTCGAAATTGATTCAGAAGTATTTCTGAAATTCGGAAGTCTTTGAAAGTCTTACAAAATGGTGTCCGCCTTCAAAAATGAGCAAAAAAATCAGCAGAAGGGAGAGTCAGCTGTTAGCCATCAGCCAATGAGCAATCAGTAATAAAATTCGGAAATGACATCCAAAATTCAGAATTCGGAATTCTAAAATTTGAAATTCGGAATTTCTGTTGGGAGGTCTGCTCTCAAAATTGCTTCAAAAGTCGGAAGTAAGCAAAAAACTTGGAAAATCTGGAAACAGACCTAATATACATATATATGAATTTCTGCTATGAAGCAATTCCACCAATGCAATAAAAATCCTCTCTTTTAATCACAAAGAAACAGAGAGATACCTAAATATCAAGAGGGTTTTAATTAAAAACCCTGCCTATAACTACATTTTAACGGTGGAAAGCAAAGTCACGGAATACTTCTAATTATAATCATTATTCTGTTTTCTTGTGTAACCA
The DNA here is from genome assembly GCA_030556195.1 of Anolis apletophallus. NCBI lineage: Eukaryota > Metazoa > Chordata > Lepidosauria > Squamata > Anolidae > Anolis > Anolis apletophallus. The sequence goes on along the minus strand of JARBWK010000005.1, from coordinate 20,387,232 downwards.
GGTCCATTAATTACTTGGAAAAGCATCAAGGTTTTTTTATATAAGAAAAAACCTACCAAGGAGTGTGGTTTCTATTTATATTGTGATAGTCACTCTCTCATGCCCACAAACAAATACAAAACCTCTAAAAACACTTTATTTTAATTAAGGAGTAGAGGCAAATATTTTATAAGTGAAAAGAACATGTGTGATGGCCCCTATTGAATAAGAACATCAGCATTATTCATTATCTCAATATGATACTACCTACTGACACTATTTGGTGTTGGATGGGAATTTTGAACCCCTCATTGTGGGTCAAGCAATCTGGGGGGGGGGGAGATTAATGTCCTGTAAATCCAGAATTGCTCTCAGGAGCTTTGGTGCCTTGCCCAAAGGGAGGTTGGGAGCTCAAGCCAGGGATGACAGACTGCCTCAACTGCTCCCATATCAGGTCGCTCCCCCAAATAGTTTTGTCTATCTTCAAGAAACAGCAAAATAGGTAACCATTGTCAGCATAGATAGAGGTTTGTTGGACAAGTCTTCCTCTCTGTCCAGTGTAGGTGCATCAGTGGTCAATATACTGTAGAGTCAGAAGATGAGAGAGAGCCTTCATGGATGTGGCACTCCTGTGGTAAAATGTCCTCCCATTTGAATCCGAATTGGCACAAAACTGGCTTTTTTTGGGCATCAAGTAGGAATATGTTTGTTTAAATGGTCTTTAGGGACTACCTTATTTACACTAAAATGTTTATGCACATGTTTTGGGGGTATTTTACTTCTCCTGATAGAAAGGAAAAAATGCAGAGAAGTGGCACTGAACAGACATGCAGATGGAAACAGATGTGGAGGTAGAAATGTCATGCAGCAACTAAAAAGCCAATGGGATTTTGGCCTGCATAAATAGTATGGTGTCTAGATCCAGGGAAGTCATTTTACCCCTCTATTCTACTTTGGTCAACCCACACCTGGAATCACATTGTCCAATTCTGGACATCACAAATGAAGGTAGATGCTGACATGATAACCAAGTATAAATATGTGAGGGGAAGTCATAAGGAGGAGGGAGCAAGCAGTTTTCTGCTGCCCTGCAGACTAGGACATGGGACAATGGCTTCAAACTACAGGAAAGGGGATTCCACCTGAACATTAGGATGAACTTCGTAACTGTTAGAGCTGTTCAGTAGTGGAACTCTCTGCCCTGGAGTGTGGTGGAGGCTCCTTCTTTGGAGGCTTTTAAACAGAGGCTGGATGGCATCTGTTGGGGGTGATTTGAATATGATTTTCCTACTTCTTGGCAGGGGGTTGGACTGTATGACCCACAAGGTCTCTTCCAACTCCATCAATCTATGATTCCACACATTTGTTTTGGGTTACAAGTTCCTCTTTGAATATATTGGGGCTCTTTTATAGCTTTTTCCCCATTCAACTATTTCCTTCAAATCCTCTTTCTCCCCCACCATAATTTGCAGTACATAAACACATATAAATATTACAGGGAGGAAGGGGCTAGAAGTTAGTGCAGAGGGAGAAAGTTCCACATTTGTTTGTTCCAACAAATGCATAATATTTGTCTTCTTGCCAGCAAACATCACCAATGATATCTGTAGCAAGTGGAAATTGGCAGCTCTCTTAGGACCTTATCAGACAGGGTCTTCGCTGTGTTTTCTCCTAGTTTCTCCATGCTGCCAAAATGGAGTTCCATGGAGCACATCACATGAAGCAGGCCAACTTCCAGTGGGATTCTGTTGGGATCCATTTTGGCAGCATGGAAAATTGGAGCCCAAAATGCTTTTGGACAAGTCAGGTGTTACCCAACTTCTAGGACTTCATCACAGATGCAGGAGGGAAAGAGGGGAATGTAAGTGAAAGCATTGGGGAGAGTGAGAAAACTCTTTTACCAAGTTCTCTCCCTGCAAGCTCCATCACCTTCTTCCTAATTTTCCCTCACTTTCCTTGGCTTTTCAGGAATCAGGAGTTGGGTAACACTTGACTCCTGAAAATGGAGTCTTCTCTCCATTATAGCAAACTGGCAAGATGGATTTCCACAAGTGGCCACCAAGAGTGGTTGTCCATCATGGAAATAGCCTCAATAGGACTCCATTTTGCCAGTGTGCAAATATGGAGAAAAAATGGGGGGCATCTACGTGATGAGGTCTCTAATGCAACAAAGAGGTGAAACGCAGTTAAAGATGGACCTGGAGGGGGAAAGGATATGGGGTGTCAGCAGTCAAAGCTCTGCAGAAGGAGGAAGAGTAGGATAGCCCAAAAAATCTACAACAACCCAAGAGTAGGATAGTTTCTTCCACTATCCCACACTACGCATTCACCCTACCCATCTGATGAGGTCCTTAGAAGAGGAGGTCAGTGCACTATAACTATGTGTTGAACCCATTTGGTACAGCAGAGCACATGGGAACTTCCTGGACAAAATGCAAGGAGAATTGGTGCTATAATTTGGGTGTTCCTGCATGACGGTTGGTTGGATTGGATGACCCTTGTGGTCGCTTCCAACTCAAGGGTTCTGTGAGAGCCAACAGAGAAAAAATACCAAGGCCTGTAACAGTAAAGAAATACCCTGAAGGAAAGTCACTGTCAGGAGCTGACCGTACAGAAGGGATTAAGAACCTTTCTAGCTAGGTAATCATTTACATTTTCATGATGATGGCAGCAATGAAAATGCTCAATCAATAAACCAGCAACAAAGGATAGTGCATTGCAAGGAAAGACCACTGGAAGGTTATCATAGAGTTATACTCGAGGACTTCGAGATTCCTAGTGAAGTATTTTGACTGCTAGGAATATACTCTGGTAACTGATTGTTCAGTGATGCACATGTTAAGAGAGGAAGAGAAAATATGCTTCATTTTACTTTCCACTAAGCCAGAGTAGAATCTTTGTTGTTAAAATCCCAGGTACATTGTGTTGTACATAAATGGCTGAGAGAAGCCACAGGGCTATCCTGTATTGTTGGGTTTTTAAAAAAAAAAAGGGGGGGGGGTAACCAACATCTGTAGGCTGTATGCGACCCAGCCCAGACCCTCCCTGAAGCACTCCGAAAAATCATACTATCAAAATTTGGCACTGATTTGCATATCTAAGAAGGAAGATAGAATCAGTGTGTTCCCCTCCATCATCCTCTCAATGCAGCTGCAGATCAACTGAGGGGATTGAGCTGTATCTGTGAATGTCCTGGGGAATGCTATACACCTGCTATCAGGGGTGTGCTGTCGTGTAAATACTAGGTATGGGTTACCTTTTTCTGCAACATTCATACTAGTCCAGAAAGGCAATGCCTATGTGTGCCATCTAGAGCAGTGGTTCTCAACCTGTGGGTCCCCAGGTGTTTTGGCCTTCAACTCTCAGAAATCCCAGCCAGTTTACCAACTGTTAGGATTTCTTTAACCCACAGGTTGAGAACCACTGATCTAGATGATTATAGTCCCCAAATCCCAGAATTCTTGAGGTTTATGCCTGCATATGCCACCATGGCTACAAGGGTTAGGAAATTCTAATTGTTATATAATAATTATTTTTACCAGGGTTGATATAGCTGTATTTCTCAGTGGTTCCTATTCCATCAGCAATGTGAAGTCATTCCCCATCCCCATCAGAGCTTACAAAAATATAGCCCAGAGTTTCACCTTCCATATTTACAAGACAAACTCAATCTCGCAATCACAGCAGGGTAGGTTTACTCACAAGGATGAATGCCTTGCCATAATGAGCACTTAAAGACATTTTTCTTCCTGAAATGATGGACTATTTCTAACAAAATACTAAATGTGTGTAATCAGCTTGCCAGTTGCAAGAAAGGAAATGCAAATGATTCCATGTCCTTTACCTCCCTGTTCATGTTTCCTTCCTGACCCAGGCATAGAAGGTAGTTTTCTAGTTAGGTGGGATTTGAATGTCAGATTTATGACAAATACAGTAGGGTATTGATAGTGCTAAAATGCTGCCTGCAGCAATAAACACAGCTCTGCCGGTCTTTGCTTTTCAATAATTTGATGAATTGCCTTGTCAAAGCTTATCGCAGAAAGTTCTCCAGGTGAAAAAAAATAAGATTGACATGACACTAGTTTAATTTCCCCTTCACTTTTAGGGAATTTGGGGGATTTTTTTGAAACTGTTTGACTAAGCTTACAAAATACAGTAATTAATGGATTGTTGTGTTTTTGATCCCATTGTGGAATTGATTTGCTGTTCCTGTTGTAGCTCAGTTGCTAGTATAGGCTCTCCGTGACCAATTCAGTTTTTTTTCAAGGCCAGAATTCGTAACTAACCTACCATGTGTCTAGCCAGGTGACCCATAGCACAGCAAACACAATTGCTGCATACCTGCCAATGTGACATCATACTTTCTTACCCAAACTCATAGAGTTATTCAAGTTATCCTGAACTGTAGCCATTAGATAGCTCATTTAAAGTTTAGACTAAAATACACCTGACACTGATCAGCCACTACTACACAGAACTTAGGCCAAAACCTAAATTATAACTACAATTGAAGAAGACTCATTGAATCAGCTGCTGAATAATATCACCAGTTGTATAAATCCCACCAATTGAATGGGACAGCTCTATTCTAGGACTGATATTTCAATGTAGATTTTCAGGGTTAAATATGACTATGGACTAGAGCTCTATGAGAGCAGGGTTGAAATCCTTCCTAGGCCATGGAAACCCACTGTATGACCTAGGGCAATCCACATTCTCTCAGCCTCAGAGAAAGACAATGACAAATATGCTCTGAACACATTTTGCTGAGAAAACCACGTAATAGATTAGCCTTAAGAACTCCATAAGTCAAATATCATTTGGATACATGGAACTCAACAACAATTAGTAGTGTGGCTGTGATGTCATGGGCTTTCTATGGAATTTTTAAATGCCTTAGTTGTTATGGTAAAGCACTGAGCTGTTGGGAAAGGATGAGCGAATGGGTTACTGAGAGTGAGAGGTTATTGGTAGAATATTTGATGGGATTTGAAAAAGGTTTGTGGTTGATAGTTGATTTGATGTTTGGAAGTTGAGGCTTTGGTGTGGAGTATATGAGTGAGTTCAGATATTAAGGTTTAGAGAGCTATTCTGATTTAGGAGATAATGAGTGAGATTTAAGAGTCCAATTTAGTGTGAGAGTGAAATGTTTGCTCCAAATAGTTTATACTTGGTGTCTTTGGTGATAGCAGGAAATAGAGAAAAGTGGTGTCCAGTGGGAATCGAAATTCCATGATATCACACCTATCAATCTTAAGCATATCTAGAAGGTCACCAAAGACAAAATGAGGTCCTAGTGGCAGAGGAAAGAATACAGGAAGCCCTCACTCTTGGGGGTAGCTGGGAGATTAATGAAAGTCTTCACCTAGAATGACAGCAGAGATTTAAGCAGAAAAGTAATGGAATAAAAGGCAGGAGTGTCACAGTTATTGTTGCAAAGGAAGGCAGTTTTTCTATGCTAAGAGTTACATGGAGAAGGAGATTTAACACCCCTGATAAATGTTCTTCTTTTGCACAGCAACTAAAGATCCAGGCATCTTGTAGTTCTTCATGTCTTCTCTTGAAGAACATTTCAATAACATTTGCCAAGTGCCTTCAGGGGAACACACATTTAACTCTTGCCACCAAATTTCTCTGAAAGCAACATCTGAGGTGAAGCCAGAAGGTCCTTCCCAAGCAAGTCATCTGTAGGAAATTTGAAGAAAGTTCAATGGATTTCTGTATAAGATTTCCAGGGAGGGTTTCAAATATCTCTGTAAGGTCCCCTGATGATCACTATTAGAAAGTCTCTTCTTTGAATTGTAGCCACTGTGCTCCTTTTAAAAAATCACAGTTTGATGAATGCCTTCCTCCTGCAGAAAAAGGATGGTGGTTTTGTCTGCAAGATCACACTGAAAACTAACAAGAAGAACTGGGGGAGGAAGAAGGGGGAAAGGCTAGTATTCACAAAGAATTGATGCTCTGTCTCATCTTTTTTCACTTTGCAGAGATTTGTTGTGTCTATCTGATTCAGTGTGCTTGAAATGTGTGATCTTGATGCCTATAAAGGAAATCTTCTTTGCCATCAATGCAAATATGTTTAGAACACTGTTTTCCTTCAAGCACTTTATTTCAAGTTTGCTTTGCCCTTACACTTGAGGTAGGAAACTGCATCTGAAAAGTCACTCTGCTCTTGGTGGTTGCATCATCATTTAGTAGACATTCTCTTCTCTGTGGGAATGAACAAATCCTTGTGCCCACGAGTGAATGCTGCTCCCTGACTGTTTTCAGAAGAAAAATATCTATGCATTAAATCAAAATCATACAGCAGATGATTCTAAGGAATGGTGAAGTCAGTATATTTACCCCCAACATACTCACTACTGCAATTGGAGCTTAAACAGTAGACTTTGCCAAAAAAAAACCAAACAGAAGAGCCCAACTGTCTCATCCCCAAAGGCCATCTATTGTCTACATTATTTCCAACCTCTAAATACATACATACATACATACACATACATACATAAACTTTATTTTTAAGCCCAAGGGAACTCAGGGAAGTTTCCAGAAGAAAAGTGGCAAACATCCAGTGCCATAATGAACAAACAAAATAGATCAAAGCAATAAATAAATAGCATAAATATGAACTTATAAACTTAAATGACTAACCAAAGAATACTTAAAAACAGATAAGCCTTATACGCATTGACATCATGACAGAATCCAAATAACTAAAGTGCATTAAAGGTATAGAATGATGATGAGTCAGATCATTCCTTGGAAAGTCCACAGACAGACAACAATCACTTGTATTCCCTGATGTTCTTTCTCAGTAAAAATAAATAAATTGGTATCACCAAATATGAGATACAATCATAGAGGACAATTTTTGAATACCAGTGAGATAAAACTCTGAGTGTATTGATCAAGTACCAGCCAACTCATAGCCAAGGGGGCAGTTTATGGATTCAAACCTTCCCCCATACTGAAATATTTCAAGTTTTTAAAAACTTGTTTACTCATGAATTTTAACTGCTTAAGCCAGTGTTTCCCAACCTTTTTTGAGCCGTGGCACACTTTTAATATTAAAAAAATCTGGGGGCACACTACCAACCAAAATGACACAAAATTATACTGTAACACAGTAAAGAACGGCTGGGGGATGGTGACCTGCTGGGAGTGCCGAAGCTGGGGAGGGGGAGGAGTCAGGCCACGCCATGCCCCGCCTCCTCCCCCGGCTTCAGTTCTCTCATAACTTCGCCAGCCTTGAGGGGGCAGTGCCAAGTCAGCATTGTGCTGGCTCTGCCACCGCTGGCTTGGCACTGCCCCCTCAAGGCTGGCAAAGCTGTGGTAGTACTGAAGCCAGGGGAGGGGGCGGAGTCAGGCCGCACCATGCCCTGCCCCCTCCCCTCGGCTTCAGGTCTCCCACAGCTTCGCCAGCTTTGAGAGGGCAGTGCCAAGCCAGCATTGTGCTGGCTCAGCCACCGCTGGCTTGGCACTGCCCCCTCAAGGCTGGCAAAGCTGTGGGAGTGCTGAAGCCAGGGGGAAGGGGCGGAGCCAGGCTGCATCATGCCCCCCCCCCCCAGCTTCAGCTCTCCCACAGAGGAGGAGCATGAGCGGTGGACGGGCTTCAGTAGGCAGGGCTCCTCCGCGTGGCTTCAACAAGCAAGGGGCGAGAGTCATAGCGGATTGGAGGCTGGTTGGGGAAACGGCCGAAGGAGGCGGCGCCCCGGTCCCTTCTTTTTCTTCTTCGCCGCCTGGCCCTTCCTCCTCCTTTCCCAAGCAGCAGGAGTTTGGCAGGAGGGGGGTAAGGGGGGTAGAGAGCTTTTCTCACGGCACACCTGATGATCTCTCACGGCACACTAGTGTGCCACGGCACACTGGTTGAGAAACACTGGGTTAAGCTAATCCCCGCGCTAGGTCTATGAGAAGAAAATATAAGAGTTCCTCTAAAACTGCAAGCACTATCTCAACCGAATTTTGATAATTTATTTGCACTGTCATTAACAACCTTTCTGTTAATTTACATTGCAATAGTAGCAATAGCCGACATAGTGGAAGTGACCAAGTTTTGATGTCGCAGTTGTTTAATCAACATTTTTAACATGGAGACAACATAATCACCAAAACAGACATCAGAATCCAGGAAATTTCACCAACACCAATTGAATATTATAGGATAAATGTATATATCCCATTTCTGAGGGTGTGTAGGCACGTCTGGATTTCTGGTGCTTATCAATGCCAGTCCACCTGTTTGATCAGGAAGAAGCAAGAGCATTTGCAGAGTTCAGAAAAATTACTTTTTGGTTTAGAGTCCCCAGCTCTGATACTTAGTCAGATTATGCCTGAAGTAAGTCACCAGATAACTGAGATGAGAACAAAGCTAAAAACCTTGTAAGACTACACTGCACATGCTTCTATACCACTGAACTATGATTGTTTTATTGAATTTTATTGTATGTTTTATTGTGTATTTTATTGCTATTGTGATCCGCCCCGAGCCTGCAGGGAGGAGCGGAATATAAAACTGAATAATAAATAAATAAATAAATAAAGTGGGGTCAAACTGTGTTTATTCTACAGTGTAGCTGCACCCATAATCCTTAGGACTACCCAGAGATATAGGATCTTGGTCACTATCTCTTATTGAGTACAGTAATATTTACTTCTGAGAAAACAGGAAATTGGGCAAGAGCATGAGGACATTTCAGATTCATTCAATTTCATGTGATTAAAATCAATGCAAAGACTTCTTATTGAATTGGATCCATTTCCAGGTCTACCAATTAATGATAATAAAAGATGATTACAAAATAAGTACTAAATTATAGAAAGCTTCCATAGCTCCTGACTATGGCAGATATGCTCATCTGCTCTTAAATAGAGTCTAGGCCATATTTTTTCCACCGAGAGAGGCATCAAAATGCTATCATAAAATGATTCATAACATTGGATGCCATCCCTGCTTTGCCAGGCAACATCTCCTTTAAATGGCTTACTTCCCATCCCAGCTAGCAGTGTTAATATGAATTGTGAATAAAATTCTGGAATCAATGACTTGCACGCAATTGACTTTTATAGGATATTAGGTTCCTCTCATCATTAAATGTTCCATTTTCTTGTAAACAATGCAAACATAAAAGGCTATGCAGAGAGATTATACCCTTCCTAAGAAAATTTAGTCAAGGTACCACAACAAATATAAAAGGATTCAGCATTTTTTAAAACAAACCTCCTGTGTTAGAGACGTACAGAAATGGATTCTGCATCTAGAAACCACATTTTCAGGCTATATATTTGAGAATCATTTCTCCAACTGAACCACATGATCCAGTTTTGTTTGTCCCATCCGATTCATTGGGAGTCAGTCCTAACAGAGCCAAAAACTGTAGATGGGAGGAAGGGTAATTTGTAACCAAGTACAATTTTAAGGTGAATATAGGGCTTTTTCAATGCAATGGAAAGGAGAAAGACTAATACGTTTTCCTCCCCCCAATATTTTTCCTAATAAGAAATTCACACATAGAGTCTAACATGGTCAGCACTCATGGTCAATTTTAAACCAATAAGTCACTTAAAGGGAAAATTTTGGTTCCTTAAGGGCTGAAAATCAAGCTTGGGCACATATATAATCATATGTTTCCCACCTTAATATGTACTGTCAGTAAAAAAAAAGATAGCTATGTAAAAGGGTAATAATAATAATACTTTATTTGTACCCCGCCCCATCTCCCAACTAAGGACTCGTAGCAGCTTTCAATCTTTAAAAAAAGATATATAAAAGAACTGGGTGAGTCTGGGGTGAGTCTATTTCAAAGCTTTTGTCTGAGCTTTAAGAAAACTATTAAAGGTTTTGAGCCCTATTCCCAAAATAGGACACACACATTCATATAAATACACATGCACACACATATACATATACATCTTATGTGTTTTTCCAATTCTCACAGGGACAGAAAGTAAGGTGAAATTTTCTGAAAAAGAACACCAACAGCAAAACAAATACAACAGGGATGTTAACCCAGATAGATAGATAGATAGATAGATAGATGATAGATATGACTGGAGTTACATTTTTAAAAATACCTGTTCTGAAATAAAAGATCCTTCTCTGAAAGAAACTGTTATTGACAGTCCCACAAAAATCTTGCAAATCCAGGGCCGTGACTTCCTTTCCACAGCCAAGGGATGCTTTCCACAATCTCTACTATAGCCAGCCTTTCTAGAATTGTTGCCTTTTCCAATGAGTCACATCTACTCACAGTATCACTAACGTTCAATAGCCTCAGTTTAGTCATTTGACTTCTAGTTCAGGCTTAATATATTCTAGGAGCACATGCATACATCTTTTGGAAGTCAATGGTGTAGCTCTCCTCCAGTGCAGCAGTTCAAGTGAATTATTTCCCGTCAGTGCCCCCAGTGGTGCAGTGGGTTAAACCCTTGTGCTGGAAGGACTACTGACCAAGAGGTCAATCTGGGGAGAGCAGAGTTGAGCTCCCTCTGTCAGCTCCAGCTCCCCATGTGGGGACATGAGAGAAGCCTCCCACAAGGATGGTAAAACATCAAATATCTGGGCATCCCTTGGGCAACATCCTTGCAGACAGCTAATTCTCTGACCCCAGAAGTGACTTGCAGTTTCTCAAGTTGCTCCTGACATGCAAAAAAAAATCCCCTCAGCAGTTTACTTTGTTTTCCAGTTTTCATACCGATATATAGAAATGAAAAATACTGTGATAAAGACAAGCCTGATCTCGGTATTCAATAATTTGATATTCAATTATTTTATCAATGTTTACTTTAAATTAGATTTCTCTTATTTACTCTGGTGGTACAGTTGTTGAGGCTGTCTTTGTTACAGGCTTCCTACCTTTGATGAAATGAAGTTGCATGAATTACCAAGAATGGATGTGGCAACTTCCAAACAGAATAAAGTATTTGATTCTGAAGGGTTTTTTTTAAAAAAAAATTGATCGTAAGCATTGCTATGCCAAGGTTTTCTCTTAATGGATGGAGGAATATGTTTTATTAGGTTCTCAAAAAAAGATGGGGGAGTGGGTTCCTTTCTTCTTCCTGTAATCAATTCAGAAACTAGACCTAAATTAATATTAGATTTTTTTCCTTATGTTTAATTAAGTCTAATTAAACAATGCAGATATCTTCCTGTCACCTGTGGTGTGATTATGTTAAATATTTAATGCTTGTGAAGGATTAGGCTGCACATCTAATCTATATCTAGCAATCTGTTCTCCTCTCTGGAGTATTTCTTTTTATTTAGTTCTGCTTTGTATAATGAGTTACATTTCAAAGGAAATTGTTAAACACCCAGGTGAAAGAGGGAATGGACCATTTGAGGAAAGTGAAAAAAAATGTTGCTCAATGGACTCAGATAGTAGCATTAAAGTGGTGTGTTTTAGAATCTGTTTTGGTATATAAGGTATTGGGGGGAAATGAAGGATTGTGCACATCTTGTGAATAATATTGTTAATCTTTTCTGATGATCTGGTCTTATTTTAACAAGTACCTATATTACTGTAATATATAAGAGGGCAACTCCAAAGGATGCAGAAATCTAGTTTTTGATGCTTGGACCTTCCAGGCAACACAACTAAAGGGACACTAGATCAGGGTTCCTTAAACTTTTTCCACTTGGGACTTCATTTTGCCTGAGAATTTGTTTGAGACCCTTTATATACGTACTAGCTGTACCCGGCACGCGTTGCTGTGCCCTTTTTAGGAGATGCGAGAAAGTCCAATCATCCATGGTGTGCCCTCCTCTAAACTGCAGTTGGATGGAGTGTGGTTCATGGGGGGCATGGTGTGCAAAGTTGGGTGTTTATTGGTCTTGGTTCTGGGCCACAGTGGTCTGTGGGGAATGATGGGTTTTGAAGTACTACAAATCCCATTTTCCATGGTGGTACTTCAAGTCCCATCATGCATGGTCGGGGCTCTGTGTGCCAAGGTAGGTTACTGTAAATTCAGGCCATACACAATGTCCCATGAGCTGAGGCCTAGTTAGGAACAGCAAGTTAATGAAGCCTTACTGTCAATTCAGGCCATACACAATGTCCAATGAGCTGAGGCCTAGTCGGGAGAATCAAGTTAATGAAGTCTTACTGTCAATTCAGAGCGTAAACAGCTTCCCAGTAAGTGAGGGCTAGTTAGGGAAATCAAGTTAATGAAGCCTTACTGTCAATTTTGGGCGTGGTCTGTGATTTTTTGGGGTGTAAATTTTCGGTTGGAAGTGATTTGGGTGTTTGTGTTGGGGATTGGCTCAGGCCTTTTCCTTATTCTGTTTTGGCAGTTTATTATGGATCAGAATTTTCATGTTGGCTGGCCAGTGCAGCAGTTATGCAAATCCGCCCTTATTGGCAGCCAATCATGTTGTTCAGAATGTAGAGGCTGGGTGAGTCTTTGGCTGCCCCGGAGGATGCTGGTAAATGTAGTTTTATTTTTACTCGTTGTTTTGGGGGCCTTTTAGGTTTTGGGGGAAAGTTTCTTTGCTACAAACGTACCTTGCTTGAGGCCTATTTCTGTTGGCAAGTATTGTGTTTCTGCGTTGTATGGTTTCTTTGTTTGAGGTATACATCACATGACGTGAACCCATTTATATAATAGATATAAAAGAAGTATAAAAATGAAACATATACTAATAACACTACGTAACATGATTTTTGTTCCTGGGTTATAAATGTAATTTCTAATTGGTTATATCATTAAAACAATGGGAAAGTTTATTAAACTGCAAAAAACTTTGTATTGTCGAAGGCTTTCATGGTTGGAGCCACTGGATAATTGTAGGTTTTTCGGGTTGTATGGCCATGTTCTAGAAGCATTCTCTCCTAGAAGCATTCTCGCCATATACTATGCAGCTGTGGACAAGTATACATGTTTGTTGTTCATTCATTCAGTCGCTTCAAATTCTACAGCACTGCTGGTCACAACTGACCTCCAGCTAGAGCATTCAAGGGCCAGGGCTTCCCAGTTCTCTGTGTCTATGCCACAGTTTTTAAGGTTGGCTTTGAGCCAATCTTTAAATCTATTTTCCTGTCATTAAACATTCTGTTTTCCATTCTTGAGTTGGGAGTAGAGAAACTGCTTTGGGAGACGGTGATTGGGCATGCAAACAATGTGGCCAGTCCAGTTCAGTTGATGGCATAAGAGCATCGCTTCAGTGCTGGTGGTCTTTGCTTCTTCCAGCACACTGACATTTGTCCACTTGTCTTCCCAAGAGATCTGCCAGATTTCTCGGAGGCAACACTGTTGGAATTGTTCCAGGAGTTGAGTGTGACTTCTGTAAACAGTCCATGTTTCACAGGCATATAACAGGGTTGGGAGGTGATAGTTTTATAAACAAGCACCACGGCCTCCTTATGGATGTCCTGATCCTCAAACACTCTCTGCTGCATTTGGAAAAATGCTGCACTCACAGAGCTCAGGTGGTGTTGTATTTCAGTGTCAATGTTTACTTTTGTGGAGAGATGGCTGCCAAGGTAGCCAAAATGGTCGATATTTTCTACTGTTGCACCATTAAGCTGTATTTCTGGCATAGCAGAAGGATTGGCTGGTGACTGCTGGAAGAGCACATTGGTTTTCTGTGTTCAATGAGAAGCCAAGCTTCTTGTATGCAAAGGTGTTTAGAGTGGCTTGTAGGTCTTCTTCTGAATGTGCATAGACTGCATTATCATTGGCATATTGGAGTTCTATAACAGATGTTGTTGTGACCTTGGTTTTGGCTTTCAGTCTGCTGAGGTTAAATAGCTTGCCATCTGTCCAAAAGGAGATTTCCACTCCAGTGGGAAGCTTCCTATCAACATCATTTCTGCATACTTCAGGAAATAAGGCCCGGCTGCTCATTGGATGGAAGGATATTAGAGGTAAAGATGAAGTACTTTGGCCACATAATGAGAAGACAGGTAAGCTTAGAGAAGTCAATGATGCTGGGGGAAATTGAAGGAAAAAGGAAGAGGGGCTGACCAAGCACAAGGTGGGTGGATGGTGTCCTTGAAGTGACTGGGTTGACTCTGAATGAGCTGGGAATAGTGATGGCCTACAGGGAATGTAGGCTGGTCCATGAGGTCACAAAGAGTCGGAAGCGACTGAATGAATAAACAACAAACATGTAGATTGTCCACAGCTGCATGGTATACGGAGAGAATGCTTCTAGGAGAGAATGCTTCTAGAACATTCTAGACTGGATAGTTTTTGCAGCCCATTCAAATTATATGATTCTACATGACCTTTGAAAGTGCTCTGAAGTCATGAAGGGTATTTTTTCATTTTTGGAGGGGTAGTCCTTTATGAGTATTATAGATATGACATGCGTTGCTCTGATATATGCTTCTGAAAACAAATCATTGGATATTAAATAAATACAATTGAATCATGATAGCAATGATGACTAAGATGATATTAGATATTTTCTGGTGGAACTGAGTTAGAGCAACATTTGTGAAATGCTACTGTGAGGAAGATATTTCCAAATAATAATTGCCACAGAATTTCAGCTGTTGGCTACTGTCAAAGGCTGAATAGTAACTATGTCAGAAACTGATTGCTGCTGGGAAAGAAATTACTGGATGCTAAATACCAATGCTGATGAGCAAATAATTCCTGAATATTTACCTTGCCAATGAAACTTGCTACCATTCTTTACTTTTGAAAAAATTGATGGGAATTTCAGCAAAGGTATACATTGTTAGAAGGCTAACAATGTAACTTGCCCCAAACCATAAAGGCTAGTTACTTTGTAGATTCCAAGGGCTTCCTTCGCCCAGCATAGCTGAATGATTATGAACTTTGAAGAGGCAATCAGAGGGTTCACATTGAAACTGTCCCTGGCAGCATATACACATTCCTCAAGGTTGCACATTTCTTAGGCTTGTTTTCCCAAGGCACTGTCAACTGTGTAATAGAAAAATATATTTGAACATCTTCCCTTTCCAGCCCCGCCCCCTCTCCATACCATCGTCCTTCATCCCCTCCCCTGCTTCTCCTATTTGAAAGCAAAACAATACATTACTACATGTGCATCCCTTCCTTGGGGAGAAAGGATTTGAAAGGGAATGCACTAGCTATGTATGTGTGTGAGAGAAAGCAATAGCTTTATACTATGGATGTTTTCAACAATTCCTAATTACTGTCACTTATAAAGAGACATTGGTGGGCAAAAGGGTGGAAGAAGGGGGGGGGGGGAAATCTTCCATTTTAAAAATGTTTAAAACTGGAAAAAATATAGCATTATCTAGGCGATGACTAGCAAGGGGAAATAACTCACCAAGTCTTTATTTGTAGTGTCCATTATTGCATCTAAGAACAAAAGATAAATTCCTATAATTATTTTCCAGTTGGTTTGGTCCATGCCCATATAATCAGCCCCCCCCCCCCCCCGTTCATACCCAGAGTTCTTTCCAATAAAACACAGCATTTAATAGCTCTTTTATATTTACTGCTAAGAAGGAGAAGATCTAGGAGTCAGTTTTTTTCCCCTTCCCTTTTACAATGCTGAGTGAACTTTTTAAAAATTAAATTAGCGGCACTAACAACGGAGGCTCGTTGTCAACTAATTACTTCTTTCAGGCTCTTGGCAGAGACAATGTCAGCCCTCTCATTTTTTGTTTTATGATAGTGGAGTGGATTGCTGGCAATGGGGGCTTTGCAACTGTCAGAATTTGGGTTAGAAATCCCTGCATCTTCCAGAAACTATGGATTTTTTTTTTAAAAAAAAGAATTATCAATTCACCTGGAGAGAGGCTAAGGTGAAATAAAAAGTCTAATTTGAGTGAACCAGGTAGGTTCCTGAATTTTTTCTCCTCTAATGCAGCATACTCTCCAGAGCCCAAACTGTAGTTGCTCTGATATTGCAAATAAACCCACATGTTTTGATCTACAGATAGTGTTTAATGTTCAGAAGGGGCTTTATTAAATGATGTTCTGGAGGGAGACTTCAGATAAAGGATCACCCTCCAAAGCATGGACACACTCCTAGTTTGCCTTTCGCAGGAAGGATGGGAGCAAGATACAATAGGAATGTCTATCTTTTAGGTACCTGTTGGGAGACAAGATCATGATTATTCAACAGAGCTAACTGGCTTTTTGAGAAGTAACTTTGCACTTATGCAAAATTAATAGGGCATTCTTCATGAGACAACCCAGGCAGAGTCTTATTAAATGTGCTCTGTCACCGAAAGGAGAAGTCAAGAGGAGAATTTGGGAGGCTTTTTAAGCTGGGCTTGTGTTGCCCTCTAGTGAATGAGGTCAGCATTATGCATGGGGAAATTATTTTGATGGCTGCATAATTAATGTTTGCTGAAACAGCTACAAAGGGAGAGGAGTCTCAGTCGGAGCTCCAACTGCTTAACATGCAGAGAGAGAGAGAGAGAGAGAGAGAGAGAGAGAGAGAGAGAGAGAACATATCCTGCTGTTAACAGGATCCCGGCTGCTTGGTTTGCTCAGGGCAGCAGCAACAGGGAATGTATGATGATGCAGTGGTTCTCCTGATAAGGCGAGTGAGCCAGGAAAAAGGCACAAATCAGCGACCTGGAATGGAAGCACAGCAGCTGTTTAATATATTTCTATATGCTTAATACTTCTGAAGAGAGTATCTAATTATACTGTTGTGTGTATAATTACACACACACACACACACAGCCAGTGCATTTTCAATAGAAATAAATTAGGCCAGTCTCTATGTTCATAAAACACATTGAAATGCTAGAGCAATGCCTTATTTGGAAGGGAGATAGTGCTAAATAGGTAAATGTGATAAAGCCTGGAGCATCTGAGAAAACACACAGGCACACATTGAAATTCATGCTAGATTTTGGTAAAAACATGTGTGAAAGTAGGCTCTTCACAAGCATCCAAGTTGGATGGAAATACTGTGACAAACTGTGGATCTACACTGTAGAATTAATGCAGTTGGGTATCATTTTAACTGTCATGGCTCATTGCTATGGAATCATGGGAGCTGTAGTTTTACAAAGTCTTTGACTTTCTTTGCCAAAGATTGCTATTGCCTCACCAAATTACAAATTCCGGGATTGTATAGCATGGAGGCATGGCAGTTAAAGTGTCCAACTGTATTAATCCTATAGTGTAGATCAGGGCTGTCCAACTTCTACCGGACCGGGGGCCTAAATTCCGGTCACTGATCACCTGGGGGGCCTTAGGGTCTGCCTCCGCCCCCGGCTCCGCCCCTGCCCCTCCCCAGCTCCGCCCCCACTCTGGCCCCACCCCCTCCAGCTCCGCCCCCCTCCCCGGGCTCCAATTTACTTACAATTACTAGTTGCATTATTAATTATAAAATAAATTTTAAAAAATGGAACTGAATGAAATAAATATAAATATAAATAAATATCAGAAGAGAGATGGATTGAAGAAGGGAATATATATGGGAGGAAAATAAATATAAATAAATAACATAAAAGCAAGAATTAAAGCAAGGAAGAAGGAAGAAAGGAGCCCACCTCAGCAAAACAGCCCTCAGTTCCAAATTAAATACATTATTATTATATTTCTGCCCCATATATTCCCATCCTCATCTCCCCCTTATTTCCAAATTAAATACATTCATTTCTGTTATTATTATATTTCTGCCCCCTATATTCCCATCCCCATCTCCCCTTATTTCCAAATTAAATACATTCATTACTGTTATTATTATATTTCTGCCCCTATATTCCCATCCCCATCTCCCCTTATTTCCAAATTAAATACATTCATTACTGTTATTATTATATTTCTGCCCCTATATTCCCATCCCCATCTCCCCCTTATTTCCAAATTAAATACATTCATTACTGTTATTATTATATTTCTGCCCTATATTCCCATCCCCATCTCCCCTATTTCCAAATTAAATACATTCATTACTGTTATTATTATATTTCTGCCCCCTATATTCCCATCCCCATCTCCCCTTATTTCCAAATTAAATACATTCATTACTGTTATTATTATATTTCTGCCCCCTATATTCCCACCCCAGCAGACCTCACAACTTCTGAGGATGCCTGCCATAGATGTGGGCAAAACATCAGGAGAAAATGCTGGGCTGTTGTAAGTTTTGGGCTGTATGGCGTCTCATCCTCCTCTTCTAGTTTAGGCAGAGAGGAAAGGGAAGGGGCGTGGCCAAGGCGGAGGGGACTCAGCCA
This sequence comes from Anolis apletophallus, assembly GCA_030556195.1. NCBI lineage: Eukaryota > Metazoa > Chordata > Lepidosauria > Squamata > Anolidae > Anolis > Anolis apletophallus. Next base: position 20,369,119 of record JARBWK010000005.1, on the reverse strand, counting down.
ATAACAGGAACCTTAATTTGCATTCCTTTCAGTGCTTATTTAGAAAGGATTGAAACTGGAAATTTACAAAACTGGAATTTTATTTCTCATGGTAGTTGGTTTTGATTTTTCCCTTTCTCTGCTCAGGTATCAATATTTGCATAATCCAGTTTGAGTCACCATCACTGGAAAGGTTTAGGAAGAAGTGAGGTTTATATACAGATGGGCTTGCAAGTAAACTAGATGTGAGTGTGATCGCTGGAGTGAATGAAGGAAGGAAGGGGGGGCACCCGCGAAAAGGAGCAGGAGGTGGCGCGGCACAGAAAGCTCCTCTTCTCGGTTCTCCGCCGTGGCTGTGCGCCATCTCCGGAGCTCCTCCTCCCTGCCCCCCGCCCCTCCCCGCCGTGAAAAAAATGGAGGAGGAGGGAGCCTGCTCCTCCTCCTCCCTGCCCCGCCCCTCCCTTCTGCGAAAAAAATATATTACAAAATAATATTAAAAAAATTCAAAATAAAATTTAAAAAATATTTTTTTATTTTAAACAGCCAATTTCTTTTTTAAAAGGATAGGGGGCCGTAGGGAAGGGGCTGGGGGGGCGTGTACGGCCCCAGGGCCGCCAGTTGGACAGCCCTGGTGTAGATCTATCCTTAGTCGCCTAGACCCTTGGTGGAAATCTAGCTTGAACAGTTAATAGTAGGGTTGCTGGACCAAAAAAATCGAGTAGACCACTGTATCTTCATGGTTGTATAGAAGAGGAATTTCAGTACATGTTGCTTGATACCTGGTTGTATTAGAAATGAGACTGCTAAAATCCCTCATCTATGCAACCATTAAAGGTACAGAAGCTATCTGTCAGCCCTGATTTTAGTATCCATAAAGTGCAGTGCTCGGGACTTGGTCCCTCATGGGTAGGATTGTCAAAATGAAAATTAGAAGTAGCCCATGTACCTGTAATTGAGAGAACTGTATTCAGGAACATAAGAACTGATGTCCAAAAAATCAACATTTCATGCTCTAGTGCAATGATTCCCAACAGTTGTTTAGAATGTCAGTGCCCAGCATCCCTGATCATTGCAAGGGCTTCATCACACTAGAGAATGAATCCACTTTAAATCCAGGTGCTGCCTCCCGCAGAATTATGGAGTTCGTAGTTTAGTGAGGCTCCTCCCTAAATACAAACCCTGAATTCTGCAAGAGGCAGCAACCGGATTTAAAGTGGATTAATTCTCTTGTGTTATGGAGTAACAAGACAGCTGAGGGCTCTGGCAGTTAAAGTCCAAAATACATGGAGGGCTAGAATTTGGGAATCATTTGTTTTAGGCCACATTGTATATCCTTCCCCAATATGCGAAACAATTGTGGTTCAGACAGGCTGAAAAAATGTGTTGTACATTTGTAAAAAAAAATTAGGAAAAGTGTACAATATTGTGTTAGTGTTTGCACATTTTTCCCACCCACTGATATTTTGTTACAGAAATAGATTCAGAGGACAATAAAAAAAATTAAAGCTTTTTTATTGCATTCTGGGTTTGGATGGCCACAATTCACTAGCAGTACAACTACTGGGGGAAAAAATTGGGGTTGTATTGTGTTGCCCTTGTGGTCACTTCCAACACTATTTTTCTATGATTCAATGATTTAGAATTAAAGAATAGCCTATAGAAAGATCATCATTCAGATCCAGCTAAAACTGTGTCTCTGAAAACAGGCTTATTTACAAATATTGCTATCAGAATGAAGAACTACAGGGTTAGATCAGATACACACAGTTCTGTTCTCAGTATATTGCAGATAAATGTTCTGTTCTCTGTGATTCTACACATACAGGAATACACATAAAATTCCGAATTCATCTAATCTGACCATATTGCTCTTGGCATGTAAAATATGAGGTACAATTTAGTTGAGTCCACATTTTAACAAAACCGATCTAATTGTAAGTTTCTAAACTAATATGGGATTACAAAGGCAACTTTCCTTTGCACTGTATGCAGATATTGACACAAATCTATATCATAGCCTTAAAATAATTTAAAGTCATTGGAAATCTTAATCCTAATAGAGAATATAGTTTATCCCAAGAAGAAGCTATTGTTTTAGTTTTATATACTGTTGTTTAAAATTGTATTGTTTGGATATTATGCTACATGTGTTCACAGGGGTTGTTATAATTTTATGTTACTTGTTTTATACTTTGTTATTATTGTTATTATATTTACAAATATTGCTTTCAGAATGAGGAACTACAAGGTTAGATCAGATACACACAGTTCTGTCCTCAGTATATGCAACAACAACAACTTTATTTATGGACCACCTCCATCTCCCCGAAGGGACTCGGGCAGCTTACTTGGGGCCAAGCCCAGTCAACAGTTACAACATAACATGTACAAAATGCAATCATCCATATAAAAACAACATAAGCAACATTATAACAACAATAAAACAAGCATCAAAATCAGCATACAATAGTATAATTTAAGTCTCGTTTTAGGAGAGCGGTCTGGTGCATAGTAATTTAAAAGGTAGGTCTAATGAGTAAAGTGCATAGGACATAAAGCAACAAAAGGATAATAACAATTTCAACTGGACAATTAAGACTTTGGGTAAAACAGTAGTAAGGTGCAAGGACAAGATTGTAGGCCATAGTTAGGGCCAGCTGTCCAGAGTATTGTCTAATCTAATGCACAATGGAACATCCATGTCTTTAGTTCTTTACTTTTGTACTGTTTTTATCTGTTGTATGTGATATTTTTCAAAGCCACAAAAGTCATCTATGGACCAAGAAACCACGGCACACAGCCTCTATGCTCATCAAATGGAACCAAACTTCTGAAGGACAAAAAAATCAATTGCACTATTTTGGAAAGAACACTACCAAAGCCTCCTGAATCGCAGCTCCAATGTGACCGAAGAGGTTCTCTCACAAATCCCACAACAACAAACCAGGGGTGAGCTTGCAGCACTGCCTAGTTTGGAAGAAGTCAGCAATGCCATCAACCAACAAAAAAATAACAAAGCCAGCGGACCTGATAGGATCTCTGCTGAACCCTTTAAAGAGGGAGCACCTGAGCTAACACAACAACTTCACCAGATCATTGAAAAAGTGTGGGTGACCGAGAAAATCCCCACAGATTTCAAGGATGCCACCATCATCACCCTCTTCAAAAAAGGGGAAAGAACAGACCGTGGAAACTATCAAGGTTTCTCCCTTCTAACATCCACTGGGAAAATCCTCACAAGAATCCTTGCAAACCACCTTCTACCTCTCTCAGAAGATACCCTCCCAGAATCCCAGAATGACTTCCGCCCCTTCAGAGGAACAGTGGACATGATCTTCACTTCACGACAGCTCCAAGAAAAATGCAGGGAACAAAATCAACCTCTGTATATGGCATTCATTGACCTTGCAAAGGCATTTGACACAGTGAATCGCAGTGCTCTCTGGACCATCCTCCAAAAAATTGGATACCCTGACAAATTTGTGAACATCCAGTGGCTCCTCCATGATGACATGATGGCAACAGTCTTAGACAGCAATGGCTCCCAAAGTGACCCATTTAAGGTGGAATCAGGTGTCAAACAGGAATGTGTTATTGCCACAACTTTATTTTCCATCTTCATTGCTATAATACTTCACCTTGTTGATGGGAAGCTTCCCACCGGAGTGGAAATCATCTATCGGACAGATGGCAAGCTATTCAACCTCAGCAGACTGAAAACCAAAACCAAGGTTACAACCACATCTGTTATAGAACTCCAGTATGCTGACATTGTCTGTACGCATTCAGAATAAGACCTACAAGCCGCTCTAAACACCTTCGGAGAAGCATCCAAGAATCTCAGCCTGCCATTGAACATCGAGAAAACCAAAGTGCTCTTCCAGCAGTCACCAGCCAATCCCTCTCCAATGCCAGAAATACAGCTTAATGGTGTCACATTAGAAAATGTTGATCATTTCTGCTACCTTGGCAGCCACCTCACCATAAAAATCAACATTGACACTAAAATTCAACACCGCTTGAGCTCTGAGAGTGCAGCATTTTTCCGAATGAAGCAGAGAGTGTTTGAAGACCAGGACATCCATAGGGATACCAAGGTGCTTGTTTATAAAGCTATTGCCCTCCCAACCCTGCTATACGCCTGCAGGACATGGACTGTCTACAGACATCACATGCAACTTCTGGAACGATTCCAACGGTGTTGCCTCCGAAAAATCCTGCTAATCTCTTGGGAAGACAAGCGGACAAATGTCAACGTGCTGGAAGAAGCAAAGACTATCAGCATTGAAGCGATGGTCCTTCGCCATCAACTCCGCTGGCCTGGTCATGTTGTCTGGATCTTGACCACCATCTCCCAAAGCAGTTGCTCTACTCTGAACTCAAGAATGGAAAGCAGAATGTTGGTGGGCAGGAAAAGAGATTTAAAGATTGGCTCAAAGCCAACCTTAAAAACTGTGGCCTAGACACAGAGAACTGGGAAGCCCTGGCCCTTGAGCGCTCCAGTTGGAGGTCGGCTGTGACCAGCAGTGCTGCAGAATTTGAAGAGGCACGAATAGAGGGTGAAAGAGAGAAACATGCCAAGAGGAAGGCGCATGAAGCCAACCCCGACCAGGACCGCCTTCCACCTGGAAACCGATGTCCTCACTGCAGGAGAAGATGCAGATCAAGAATAGGGCTCCACAGTCACCTACGGTCCCACCACCAGTACATTGACCTTGGAGGACCATCATCCTCGGGCTATGAAGGATCGCCTAAGTAAGTAAGTAAGTGATATGTGCACCCTGGAGTGCCTTGTAAGCTGCCCGAGTCCCTTTCGCGAAGATCGTAGTGGGATATAAATAAAAATGATGATGGTATTGTCGATGATGATGATGATTATTATTATTGAATAATAATAAATTGAATCATATCACACCTGGGTATGTTCAACTTATAGAAGAGATGGTTAAGAGGTGAAGAAAAGATTAAGAGATGATATGATGGGCATATTTTAGCATTTGAAAGGAGACCATATTAAAGATAGAGCACATTTGCTCTCTTCTGCCCCAGAAACAAGTTATGGAGAAATGGATTCAAATTACTGGGGGAAAAGAGTCTACTAAACATTAGGAAGAGACATGCTTTCTATCAGATGTAAAAGACCAGCAAAACTTTCATGACTCTGCCAAGAACTGATACTAGAATGAATCTTTCTTTCCTGGAAACTTTCCAAGAACTAGCAGCCAATGGCAAGAGAATTAGCACTGATCCAGGAACTGCCGCTTTGAGTAGCATTGTTTTAAATGGTAAAGAAGGAAGATCAATCCAGAGAAGGAAGAAGGAATAAGGACAAGAGCCAGAACAAAGTATTATGCACATAGTATAGAAGAGACAAATAAACGGTTTTAAAAAATAGAAGTGAGATCTTTATTGCAAATGTAATTTTAAGTGAAATAGTAGCACTTTTGCCCACTTTGTAATTATAATAGTCGATATTTCTCAACAGTGTGATGTGAGAAGTAAATATTATTAAATACCTAGAGGTTCAGATTCCACAAAGAGAGTGTCTACATAAAAAACTGTCCACTAAGTTACTCTATAAACCACTCCTCTAGCTTCTTACCAAGCAACCTCAAGTATGGTTGAATGTAGAGGTAGAGCTGCATTTTGACCTCAGCTGAAATTCTACAGCCATTAATTGATTCCTTCAGTCCCTCCAATGGCATAGGTTATTTAGATGCAGGACAATGATCCATCTATCAAGGTAAGTGGGTTCAATTCTCTTTTTATCTTCTGTTGTTGTTGTTGTTGTTATGTTTTCTATCCTGTTTTTTCTCTTCATAAGGCGATTCCAAGCAGCTAACATTAAAACAATTGCAATACAATTTAAAATATACACATATTAAAACAGTACTAAACATCATTAGTATTAAAACAATTAAGATTAAATTCATATAAACATATAAAACCACAACAGCCCCTGAGGATGGATCGAGATAGCCCCTTTAATGCGGAAACTTAAAAAGGGGGCTGTCCAGATGATGTCCTGGACAAACTGGAATTAATCTGCCACAAACCAGGAAAGGCATGGGATTAACCCACTATTTCTGGTGTCTAGTCCAGACAGAATTCCCACAGTTTTCTGGGATAAATTAGTCCAGAAAACTGTGGGAATACCAACCCCCTCCCCAAAAGTCTCCTAAACAGAGCAGAAAAAGAACAGGCCTGGGCTCCATGAGACAGCTGCCAGAGTTCTCCTGGTGCATACCTGGGCAGGGAGTTCCAGAGTCTGGGGCAGGCACCAAGAAGGCCTTCTCTCTCATTCTAACCAATTGTGTTCCTTATCTAGAATGCTTGGGTCTTGAAGTTTGAGATTTTGGAAAAAAATTGAACTTTTGAATACTTGTATTTGCATATATGTGCATAATGAGACATCTTGGAGATTAGACCTAAATATGACATTAGTTTATGTTTGATAGAATATCCATAGCCTGGTGGAAATCCAATAACACAGGGTTTAAAATAATTTTGTGCATAGAACAAAGTCTGTGTATATTGAGCCACTAGAAAGCAATGATATATCTGTCTTACCCACTGATGTGGACAATTCTGGTCTATGAAGTATTTCAGATCTTAGAATTCCAGGCAAGAGATGCTTAATCTGGAGTCAGAGTAGAAAATTTGGAAGCTTGTTTCCAATTTGATTAATTATTGCCTAACCATTATGATCCTTGACATATCATCAGCTAAGACTCGAAACAAGACCTTTTGTGATGTGGCACCAAACCTATAAGACTCTCTCTTTTGAAAGGTTTGAATTTTAGGGGTGTACAGAATGCCCCCCAAACCATACTGTTTTGGTTCTGTTTTTGGCTCTCCCTCACTGCTCCCCCCCCACACACACACACCTTTTTACCCATTGGGAGTGGGGTGCCGTTTTCATTCTGGTAAAATTAGGTCCATTGGCATCAATGGGGGGAAATTGGAGGCTTGTTTCTCTATCATTTTTAGCCATATTAGAATGAAACCTGCCTCACTTGTACGCTACATTTGAGTTTCAAAGTGTTTCACCAAACCATTGTTTTTGGGAAAAATGTTAAAGTTGGTTTTTTAAAGTTTTTATTGAGATTTTATAGCATTGGTGCATACAGAGAAATGTGTTTGGAGATGGGGTGGGGGGGAGGGACTTAGGGGTGGTGGAAGGAGATGTATGGGGGTACAACAGATTGTAACAAAAAAGATAAAAAAGTGATAGCAAAAAATAAAAAAAAGTCGTAAAAAAAGAAAAAAGAAAGTTTCCGACTTCCATGTTACATATATATTATCAATGGCTAAGTATATACTTATTTGTTATTTCTATCTTATTAAACAGTTTTGATATTACTCATATATCTAGGTAAATAAAATCTTATACATTCTTGACTACCATTTTTCTACTACGATCCTAAAGTATTGACTGTAGTCTACTATGGTTTGTATCTTTCATATTTTTCTTTTGCTTTATGCTAATAGCCTCCCCCTTTCAGATACTCCTCAAATGGGTCCCAGTCTGTAGCTTTAATTGGATTACCATTACTTTGTCTTAGGAGAAAAGTTAATTTGTCCATGTCTGTTATGTCAGACATATTTTGGCGCCATTCATCCATAGTTGGAATCGTTGCTTGTTTCCATAGCTTCGCATAAGTCAACTGGGCCGCTGTTATACTATATGTGAAGCTTTTATCCTCATTGTTATTTAATTGTATATGTCTATCTGTTAGTCCTAACAAGAAAAAATCTGGTTTTAATGGGATATTGAGTTTAAAAATTTCTGTATTGCTTCCTGGACATTTTTCCAAAAATTATTTACCATCAGGCAAGTCCACCATAGATGATAGAAACTCCCCACTTGTTGTTTACATTTCCAACATAGATTGAAATTATTTTTATACATTTTACTCAATTTTTCTGGTGATATATACCATCTATGGACAATTTTTAGCCAATTCTCAATTAAATTTGATGAGTATGTATATTTCATTTTCTTTGTCCAGATCTGTTGCCAATCTTGTAGCTTTATTGTGTGGCCAATATTCTTTGCCCAGTTTACCATACATGTTTCTACCACCTCGGTTTCTGTTTCCCATTCTAACAATTTATTATATAATTTTGTTATAGTTTTCTTTTTTAATCTCCCATTATATTTTCCCAGAATTTTTCTTTCTCTTCAAATCGCTTAGTTTTATCCTGTTTGTATGTGTTCTGGTTTTGTATATATTGAAGCCAGGTTAAGTTACTGAATTTTTTCTTGAGATCTTGAGATTTTAATTCCATACTATTGTGTTTTTTTCTTTAGGAGATCCTTATAAGTAGGCCATTTTTTCCATCCCAAAAGTCTCCTTTGTTTTGCCTCAATTGGTGAGATCCAGAGGAGAGTCCCAGAGTGAAAGTATAGTTTGTATTTATTCCAAACCTTAATTAACGCTGATCGTATGAAATGATTACCAAAATTTTTTCTCTATCCTTATTTGATCGTACCACAAATATGAATGCCACCCCAGCCTTAGATTGAACCCTTCCAATGGCAAGATTTTAATATTCTTTAAGGATATCCATTCCTTTATCCAGGTTAGTGCACATGCTTCAAAGCATGTTTTTAAATTAGGGAGGCCGAACCCTCCCCTGTCTGTCCTGTCAACCAACACCCCAAACTTAATTTGTGGTTTTCTACCATTCCATATGAATTTTGATAGGTCCTTGTTTCAGATTTCAAATATTTTTGAGTTCCTGATTATAGGTATGTTTTGGAAAATGTATAACAACTTGGGTAGCACATTCATTTTCACGAGTGCTATCCTTCCCAGTAATGAAAGATTTAAATGTTTCCAATTTTGTAAATCTTTTCTTATGTTTTTCCATTTTTCTTCATAATTGTTTTGTAACAATTGCGAATTTTTGGCGGTTAACCATATTCCTAAGTATTTAATTTTAGGTTTTATCTGGAATCCTGTTATTGACTATAGGGCTTCTTGGTTCTTTTTTGATATATTTTAATTAATATTGTGGTTTTTCTTTTATTTATTTTGAGGCCTGCTACTTTCCCGAATTCTTCTAATTTTTTAATCCATCTCTGGATATTTGTTAAAGGGTCCTCTATGATGCAAATGACATCATCTGCAAATGCTCTTACCTTGTATTCCTGATTTGCAATTTTCAATCCTACTATTTCTGGATCATTTCTTATAGCTCTTAGGAGTATTTCTATCGACAGGACAAACAGTAGGGGGGAGATAACGGACAACCCTGTCTTGTACCCTTGCCTATTTGGAATTTTTCTGTTTGTTAGTTGTTTATCTTTAGACATGCTATTTGTGACATATATATTGCATTAAATGCATTTTTTTAAAAATAATTTTTATTGAAATATAAGATAAAATTAACAAAAAAGACACACACAAACAGCCGTGCGAGGCTGCGCCACAAAAACAAACGAGTGGCCTCCCACCCCCCCCCTTCCCCTCCCACTTCCCCCCCAACCCGAGACTAACAGGGCAGGACAGAACAAAACAAACACAGAGTGCTTCCGACTCACTCAATTCCCTAAGAGTTAGCTCCCATATTGGAGGTAGCCAAATGGCTAAAAGTAAATGTTGATTTAATAATTGCTCAAATGAAAAAGTCAGATATTCGAACTTCCTCCACAAAGTCCTAGTGGGGTAATACTTTTGTATCAATGTTCTAAAGTTCAACCAATAAATTTATCTTAGAATTTTTGAAGTAAGAAGTGATGAGGGACCAATCTGTCTTTTCTCTGTGGATATCTTCCGCTAGTGCAGCTGTTAATGAGTCCATGTTTGCTATGTCCAAGATTTTCGATTTCCATTCCCATAACTCAGGAGTGTCTTCAGCCTTCCACCTCTTTGCATAGGTCATCCTCGCTGCTATTGTACAATATATAAACATTTTTTCTTTATTAACCTCTAAATCAAAATCAATCAAGCCCAGAAGCATGTATTCGGGTTTAAACTCAAAATCGATCTCTAACATCTTTCTCATCTCCCTATAAATCACCTTCCAAAACACTCTTGCTTTATGGCAGTTCCACCACATGTGGTATAGGCTCCCAATTCCTTTTTTACATTTCCAGCAGATGTTACTAACGTTCTTATTGAACTTAGCCATTTTCGTGGGTGTTAGGTACCATCTGTGAGCCATTTTCATTATATTCTCCCTTAGGTCATAGGCATATGTCAATTTTAGGTGTTTATTCCACACTCTATCCCAGCGGTTCAGAGGGATAGAGCGGCCTATGTCCTGGGCCCATTTGATCATACATGATTTGACTCTCTCCTCCTCTGTCTGCCATTCTAAGAGTGTGTTGTATAGGGAAGATATCCTCTTGTTCTTTTTTTTACTAGCTTATCCCAGGTTGTATTGGTTTCTCCAAAGCCCTGTAGTTTATCTTTTTTAAAGATCTCATTTATTTGAAAGAACTGGAGCCAATTCATTGAATTGTCCAGCTCTTTCAATGTACTCATGTCTTTTAAGATCGGCCCTGTTGGGGATTGCTTTAACAGCATGCTATAGGGTAGCCATATTTTATTATCTTGCTGTCTCCTATAAAAGGCTTCTTGGGGGGAGATCCAAAGGGGAGTTTTTTCGCATAGTCTTCCTTTATATGTGTTCCACACTTTCAACAGAGCTCTTCTTAAATAATGATTATTGAAGTTTTTTTCTATGCTGGCTCGATCGTACCACATGTAGCAATGCCAGCCTACCCTGAGGTCGTGCCCTTCTAAGTTGAGTATTGATGTATTCTCTAATTTTACCCACTCCATCACCCATTCTAGTGCGCATGCCTCATAGTATGTTTTTAAATCCGGGACTTTGAATCCCCCTCTCTGTTTTTTGTCAATCATGTTTATCCAGTTTATTCTGGATGGTTTCCCTTTCCAGATAAACTTTCTTATTTCCTTATTCTATGTCAAGAAATATTTTTTATTATATAAAATAGGAATATTTTGAAAAAGAAAAACCATTTTCGGCAGAAGGCTCATTTTTATCAAGGAAATTCTTCCCAGAGGGATAAGTTGAGGTGTCTCCATTTATTTCATTTCCCTTTTAGTTCGTGCCACGTCCTATCATAGTTATTTTTAACTAGATCTGTATTGTTCATAGTTATAATTATCCCTAAATATTTGATCTTAGCTGCTGTTATTATACCGAATCTCTTTTCTAAGTTCTCTTTCTCTCTTCTTCCTATATTTTTTGATCGTATTTTGGTTTTTTCTTTATTTATTTTAAAGCCCATAGCTGAACCAAAGTCCTCAAATTTATCTAGCCATTTTCCCATGTTGTCTAGTGGCTCCTCTATTATGCAGACCAAGTCGTCTGCAAAAGCTTTGATCTTTGTAGACTCTCTTTTTAGTGCTAAGCCTCTGAGTTCTGGGTCTTTCCTGATGTTCTCTAGTAGGGGTTCCAGACAGAAAATAAAAAGTAGAGGTGAGAGAGGGCACCCCTGACGAGTGCCTTTTGAGATCTTTATCATTTCTGAGTGCTCCCCATTAATTACTAATTTTGCTTGCTGTTTGGAATATATGGCCTCTATTGAGTTATAGAAGTGGTAGCCTATATCCATCTCTTTTAGTTGTAATTTTAGGAAATCCCAGTTTACCCGGTCGAAGGCCTTTTCTGCATCTATGAACAGAAAGGCAACCTTCTTTTGAATATGTAATCTATAATATTCTATGGCATCGAGGAGTATTCTAACATTATCCTTTTGTTGTCTCCCGGGAGAAATCCTGCTTGGTCTGGCTTTATCCAAGTACCTAAAAATGCTTTGAATCTATCTGCAAGTATATTTGTGAATATTTTGTAGTCTGTATTGAGGAGTGAAATTGGTCTATAATTTTTCACTTCCATTTTATCTGATCCTTCTTTATGTAATAGAACAATATTAGCGGTAGTCCAAGAGCTGGGAGGAGGTTTGTTGTCAAGGATGTCGTTCATTGTTTGCGTAAGGTTCGGCACCAGGTCATCCTCAAATATCTTATAATATCTTGCCGAGAACCCATCGGGTCCTGGTGCTTTGTTAGATTTCAACTCCTTTATTGCCTTACTTACTTCTTCTTTTGTAATGTACCTATTTAGGTTTTCTCTCTCCTCCTCCGAGATTTTGCTTAGCTTCAGATCACTTATATATTTTTGTATTTGCTCTTTAGGAATATCTTCCTTTGTATATAGTAATTTATAAAATTGAAGAAACTCATCTATTATTTGTTTAGTATCACATAGAATCTTACCCTTGTTTCTTATTTGTGTTATGTGGTTTCTTTGGGGTTTTTTCCTTACCTTGGCTGCCAACCATCTACCTGATTTATTTGCATGGTGGAAATGTTTTTGTTTAAGGAACTTTAAATTTTTTTCCAATAGTTCCAGATCTATGCGCTCCTTTTGCTTTAACAACAGATCATATTGGAGTTTGAATTCCTTATTACTTGGCTTCTTTTTGAGGTTGGAATCTGCCTCTTTGATCTTTAATAGCAGCTCCTTCTCTTTTTTTGTTTGGCCTTTCTGTTTACGAATTCATGTTGTATTAAGAGCCCCCTTAGTACCGCCTTGCTGGCGTCCCACACTATGCTGTTTGGTAAATCTGGTATGCAATTAAATTCAAAGTATTCCTTTAGGGCTTTCCTATATTTCTCGATGTCTTCTGGTTTCCTGATCAATTCCTCTTTTAATTTCCAGGTTATAGATGGTGTTTTGTATCCTATGTAGAATTCTAAGATTCCGTGGTCTGAGAATATTTTAGGTATGATTTTAATTTCACCCATAGATGTAAATAAGTTCCTGGTTGTCCAGAGCATATCGATCCTTGACCAGGAACTATATCTATTGGAATAATGGGTATAATCTCTGGCGCCCGGGTTCTGCTCTCTCCACCCATCTATAAGATTTAGATTATCTAGAATGCTAATTCCTTGTTTTGGGAGTTGGCCGCTGTTCTTTTCCTTTCTCTTTCCCCCTGATCGATCGAGGGACTTGTCTACCACCCCATTATAATCCCCTAATATCAATAGTTCGTCGTGGGCAACCATTTCTATTTGTTTCCTCAATAGCCTCAAGAACTTCAACTTAGGCCCATTGGGGGCATATATATTGCATATTAGTACCTTTTTATTATTCCAGATTATCAAAACACCCACCATTCTGCCTTCCAGATCTCTAAAGGCTAGTTCACTCTTTATGTTTTCCTGGATATATGTTACTACCCCTCGTTTCCTCTTTGTATATGCTGAATAATACATCTTTCCCAGTTTTTTTTGGGCTAGATAAGCCACGTCATTATTCCTAATGTGGGTTTCTTGTAAGGCTATGATCTGGGCTTTTTTTGAGTATAGGAAGTTGAATATTCTATTTCTTTTTTTGGGAATATTGATACCATTTACATTATTAACAATGCAATTAATAACCATAGAATGACCTTTTCTTGCTGCCTTCTTCTTCTTCTTTCTTCTTCTGGGCTCTGGTTAGAGTTCTTTGGTTGGGATGGTCCACAGGTATTAGTTTTGAAGTAGGTTTTGGCTTGCCGCCTGCTGCCTCTTGGCTCTCCGCAGAGTCTTCCTGACCCGAGTCTGATTCATCCTCCGAGGCTGAGTTTGAGCTGGATTCCATTATTTTTTTGTAGAAAAATTTTGCACTTTCCTCTGTTGTTATCCAGTGCTTCTTATTTTGTCATGTCATCATAAGCCCTTCTTTCCTCTCCCATCGGAATTTAATATCTCTGCACTTTAATTCGTTTGTAAGGAAGAAGTATTTTTTCCTCTTTTCCAAAGTGTAGGCAGGTAGGTCCTTGAAAACTTGGACTCTCCGTTTCTTATAGGTTATTATGTTGTCATTGCTTAGCCTGAGCATTTCGTCCCTTATCACTTTGCGATTGAACTGGACCAGGACATCTCTGATAGAGTTGTGTTTCCTAGAGTATTTAGTACTTAGTCTGAATACTCTGTCGATTTCTTTCTCGACTTCAGCTTGTGGGGATCGGGAGGTTTCTGCCAATATTTCAACGATCTTCCCTCTCAGATCTTCCCTGTCCTCCTCTTCGATGTTGCGAAATCTCAGTTGCAGGTCCTTCTCTTTAAGTTCCCATTGTTCCTGTTGTTCTTTCAATCTCTGGCTAAGAAGCTCGATCGAGTCCCCCTTTTTTTCAGGGTGTCTTCTAATTTATTCTGCCTTAGTTCCAGATTAGAATCCTTTTGTTTCATGGTCTTGAGCTCCTCCTGCATGTTGGTCATCTTAAATGCATTTTTGAAATGATAGCCAATGTCTATTTCCTCCATTATCATTCTTAGACAATTCCAGTTTATATTGTCAAAGGCCTTCTCTGCATCAAGAGGAAAAAGAGCCAATTCTCTTTGGGTGTGGATGTCATAGTACTCTATGACAGTGGTTCTCAACCTTCCTAATGCTGTGACCCCTTAATACAGTTCCTCATGTTGTAGTGACCCCCAATCATATAATTATTTCAATGCTACTTCCCAACTGTGATTTTGCTAGTGTTATGAAGCATAATGTAAGTATCTGATATGCAGGATGTATTTTCATTCACTGGAGCAAATTTGGCACATATACCCAATATGCCCACATTTGAATACAGGTGGGATTGGAGGGAGAGATTGTCATTTGGGAGTTGTAGTTGCTGGGATTTGTAGTTCACCTACAATCAAAGAGCATTCTGAACCCACCAATGGAGGAATTGAACCAAACTTGGGACACAGAATTCCCATGACCAACAGAAAATACTGGAAGGGTTTGTTGGGCATTGACCTTGATTTTTGGAGTTGTAGTGCACCTACATCCTGAGAGCACTGTCAACTCAAAACAATGATAGATCTGGACTAAACTTGGCATGAATATCAATATGCCGAAATGTGAACACTGGTCGAGTTTGGGGAAAATAGACTTGGCATTTGGGAGTTGTAGTTGCTGGGATTTATAGTTCACCTACAATCAAAGAGCCTTTTGAGCTCCACCAAAGATAGAATTGGGCCAAACTTCCCACACACACACCCCATGATCAACAGAAAATGCTGTGTTTTGTGATGATCTTTGGCGACCCCTCTGACACCCCCTCCTGACCCCTCCAGGGGTCCTGACCCCCGGGTTGAGAAACACTGCTCTATGACATCAAGTATGGTTCTTAAGTTATCCTTGGTGCCTGTATTTGGTAGAAACCCAGCTTGTTCCTCTCCCACCCAGTCTTTAAGAAATTTCTTTAATCTATTCGCTAATATATTGGTAAAAATCTTGTAATCACAATTCAATAATGATATGGGTCTATAATTCTTCACATCAAGAGGGTCAGTTTGATCTTTCCTTATCATCACTATTTCCGCTTCTTTCCATGAGTTGGGTACTTTACCACCCTTTAAGATTAAGTTCATTATTTTTTTAAAGAATGGAATAAGTTCCTCTTTCATCGTTTTATAAAACGTGGCCATAAAGCCATCAGGTCCCGGAGACTTACTGCCATCCAATTTATTTATAGCTTCGATGATCTCCTCATCCAAAATATATTTATGTAACATCTCTCTCTACTCTTCAGATATTTTATCTAATTTTTGCTTGGATATATAGGTTATGATTTGCTCCTTAGATATATTGTCCTCAGTGTATAGTTGTTTATAGAAATTTAAGAATTGGGTTTGTATATCTTTATTTGATGTATATGTATGGTTTCCTTCTTTTATCTGCTGTATTTGTTGAGATTGTGTTTTTTTTCTTATTATCCTAGCCAACCATCTTCCTGGTTTGTTTGCATTTTCAAAGTATTGTTGTTTTATAAATTTATAATTTTTAGCTGTCATTTCCAGATCTAGATGGTGTTTCCTTCTTTTTAGATGATGTAATTTTTTTTTAGAAATCTCAGTTTTGTTTGGGAATCTTTTAATGATTTTTTTTCCTTTTCCTCAATCTGTTTTTCTATCTCTATTATTTCTTTGTTCCTTAGTTTATTTTTTATAGAATTTTGTAGCATCAGATAGCCGCTCAATACTGCCTTCATCGTATCCCAGATTATTTGGGGTTTCATATCCTTTGTGTCGTTTAAACTAAAGAATTCTTTCAATAGTTCCTTATTCTTTTTTATATCACTTTCTGTTTTTAATAGGTTATCATTTAGTCTCCAATACCATACTTTTTTCCACAATTCATATTTAGCTCTAATGAGCAATGATCTGAATATATTCGAGGGAGTATTTTTATGTTATGTATTATCTGTGTTAATTGGGATGATAACCATACCATGTCTATTCTTGACCACGTTTTGTGGCGTGAAGAATAGAAGGTGTAGTCTCTGTCATTTGGATGGGTGAGTCTCCAAGGGTCTACGAGTGTTAGCTCTTGTTTGAAATTTCGAAAGAGTTTAGGCAGCTGACTTTTGTCTTTTGAGTTTGTTCTTTTCTGTTCTTTACTTTTATCTAGTTTACTATTCAGAACTCCATTAAAATCACCTACGATAATCAAATTATTGAAGTCTATTGCTTCAATGTTCTCTTGCAAATATTTAATAAATTTTGTTTTTGGCCCGTTAGGTGCGTATTAGGCATGGTTCCGAAACCAAAAATGGCGATTCTAAAATCAAATGGGGGGGGGGGTATTTTTTTTGATTAGTAAAAGAAAGACTTACAAAAAATTTTCCAAAAATTTCTAAAATGTAACTTAATTACTAACGAAATTCGTTAGTAGTTCGTATGCCAGCGCATGCGCATTCCAGATGGTTTGGGCCTACAACTCCCAGAAATCCTAACAGCTGGTAAATTGGCTGGGATTTCTGGGAGTTATAGGCCAAAACTTGAATAAATCACACTGAATTCTAGATGGGACTCCCCAAATAGGAAGGAGGGAGGGAGGGAGGGGGGTATTCTATTCTTGGAAGCAGCAAAAGAAAAGGAGGAGGACCCCCCCTGGCTCCTTGCTGCCTCTCTCTCACCCCGATCCCGAGGGAGCGAGGGCCCAAGTTTGCCCAGGCTGGTCATATACCTACTTTCCATGCACATGCAATAATACAGCAGTAATAACAATGGGTATAAGAAGAGGTAAAATTCAAACCGAAGTATTCTGACTGGTCCCTGCCTCATGCGGTGCAAATGGGCTCTTCTCTGTGAGCCCGGAAATTAGCCCGGAAAAAGCCAGCGTCTGCTGCTTGGGTTCTTTGGGGGATTTGCTGCAGAATCTTCTCTATGAGCCCTGGATTCTGCAGCAAATCCCCCCTCCCAAGAATATGTATGTGTGTGCTCCCAAGCAGCAAACGCTGGCTTTTCCCGGGCTAATTTCCCGGGCTAATAAGAGAAGAGCCCGTTTGCACCGCATGAGGAGAGACCAGTCAGAATACTTCGGTTTGAATTTTACCTCTTGTTATTGTTATTACTGCTGTATTATTGCATGTGCATGGAATGTAGGTATGACCAGTTGGATTACTTATAATATTAGGCACTTACAGTAGCATTCATTCTATTATACATTAGGTTGGTTTCTCACCCCAATACTCTTTGATGCTTTAGATCCTGGCAGGGCAGGAGAGGCAGGAAGCCTGGAAAAATGTAAACAGAGAGGATTACTCAGAAGTAAATCCACAAAGGAGGGCCCTTCATCCAAAGTGCCCTCCTTTGCAGATTTACTTCTGAGTAATCCTCTCTGTTTACATTTTTCCAGGCTTCCAGCCGAAAGAAGGAGCGAGTTTAGGGCTTGCCTTGCCATAATACTTATTGGCAAGGGAGGCGGAAGGGTGGTGAGAGAAAAGGAGGGTGCCCCCCCTTACGACCTAATAACGACACTTAAGAAAATCCTGGCCCCGGTTCGAAAAAGAAAGTCCACTTCCTGGTTGGCGTTCCAGGTGCAGAAATACTCGAAAGTAGCATTTCTTACGAATTTCTTACGAAACGAATCATTTTCATAACTTTTTTCTCATGCCTAGTGCGTATATATTACAGATCAATATTTTTTCCTTGTTTTGGGTGATTAAAACCACCACTACTCTACCTTCTTGATCTTTGAATTTAAGTTCTGAAGGTATATCTTTTTTTTTAACATAAGTCACCTCTCCTCTTTTTTTTGTATCATAAGATGAGTAGTAAGATTTCCCCAACTTCTCATGGGCTAGATGTGATACATGTCTGTGGCAAATATGTGTTTCCTGTAAAGCTAGTATTTGGTAATTACCTTTATTAATTTGTTTAAAAATTGGCCCCCGTGTACAGGGCTTGTTCAGGCCATTCACATTTTGTGAGTAAAGTTTCAGGTGTAGTTCACTCATTTTCAAGTTCACTCTCTCCCTCCGAATTGTTGTCATCCTCTCCCTCTGAGACTTCCTCGCTGGGGTTGTCGTTTTTACCCTCCTGTTTTTTGCTATGGCTTGGTCTGCCTTCTTTTCTTCTTCCTCTGGTGAGTTAAGCCTTTGTCTCTTCTTTTTTGCCCCCTTTCTTGGTGATGGGTCTGGGTGGTTCTTAAAGTGGTCTTTCATAAGTTTATCAAAGAAGTCTCTGGCTTTTTCTTCATTGGTAATCCAATACCTCTTTTCGTTAAATGTGGTCATCAATCCTTCTGTCTTCTCCCACCTGAATTTTAGTTTTCTTTTCTTCAACTCCTCTGTTAGGAAGTTGTATTTCTTTCTTTGTAGTAGGATTGTTTGCGGTATTTCTTTTAGTAAAATAATTTTCTTACCCTTATGGATGATGGGTTTTCTATTACCCAGCCTCAGTAGGTCATCTCTTGTCGCCTTTTGCACAAAATTAATTATTATATCCTGTGGGGTCTTATTTTTTTTGCGTACGCCGATTGAAGTCTGTATGATCTGTCCACCTCTCCCTCATATTCTTTTTCCTCCTTTCCAGTATATGATGCCAATAGTTTAATGACTTTCAATCTTGTATTTTCTCTTGGTTCTTCCTCAAAGTTTCTGAGGCAGAGTTGACAGTCCATTTCATTTAATTGTAGCCTTTCGACCTGTTTTTCTAGCTTCTCATTTTTCTTTTGGATTTCATCCATGTTTCTCCATGTTTTTCTTCCAACTTAGTATTTTGGTTCATGAGCATGGCTTTAAATTCTTTTTGATTTTCCTGTTGCTTTTCTCTAGACTTCTGTATCTCTCTCAGTAGATCTCGCATGCTTGTCTCCTCACAGCCTGATCGTTTGCATTTGGGGGGGGGGGGAGTCTGGAATTTTTCCAGTCTTTACTGGTACTCTTAGAAGTTGTGATATTTATTCTTTATCTGCTCTTCCCCCACTTTCTTTATATCTTTATCCAACTCTTTTCCCCAAGCCAGTAGTTGGTCTTTATTCTGTAATTTAGTCTTTAATTTAGCCTCTTACTTATTAAACTGGACTCTCTTTGCCTTGCTTTTTCGACTTTCCCCACTTCTACCTTCTCTCTTCGCCACTGTTACACTGTTTCTTTTTTCAGTATTATTTTATGGAACCACTTCCGACCTTCTCTTCTTTCTCCACCCCTTTGTAGGCAGTTTGACCTCCTTCCTTATTTACTTGGCCACTTCTTGACTCTTCTTGACTCCTCCTTCTTCTCTTCTTTCTCTCGCGATTTTGTGATGCCCTGTTGATTTGGGCGTGATCTTGAGCGCGCGATCACCTTCAGGAAGGGGAGGAGTCCTCTGAGATCCCAAATTTTCCGGGCAGGCTCTCGCGAGAGTACGTCCCTTTTGGGTTGTTCTCTCCCCTCGCGGCTGGTTGCTTACATTCCTTTCGGCGGTAGACAAAACAAGAAGTCTTCTCAAGGTTAGAAAGATGGAGGTTTTACTTAATTCTCGATGGTGGAATTAGTTTTAAAGAGGGTCTTGTTTATTTCCAAAATCTTCTCTGAAGATAATATTATTTTTGTATTATTTAAAGAGGTTGCAAGCCCAAAGCAGCACAAAAGGGAAATGTTGAGCTCATATACAACACACTTTCTTCATCTTTCTTATCCTTTTTCCTTTATCCTTCTTAAAAGGTAGCCTTGTAGCCTTGATTCTTTTTAATTTTTACCTGCCATCCGACTGGATTCTTGTTGTGAGCGGGGGCATGCAGTTAGTGCGGATTTCTCCACTTCCCCCAGGGCCGTTCGCAAACCCTTGGCTTTGCCTTCGGGCCACCCGGCACCTCTCCCTTGAGGGGAGAGATTGCTTATTGGCCATCAGAGTAGCTCAGAGTAGCTCAGGGTTCTAGTGTTCCCCCCGGTATCGATCCACCGGGAGAGGGGAGCATTCAGCTCTAAGTTGAGGTAGGGATGGCAGGAGCTCTGTCATCCCGTGCCTACCTCCATCTCCGCTCATCGGAAGTCCACCTCGGAAAATTTTTAAAGTTTTTATCATAGCATTTTTTTAAAAAAAACTCACAAGAGGTGGTTCTAGGAATTGAAGTCCCAACCAGCGCACACCACAAAAGAGGAGGAGAATGGACACAGTCAACCAGGCCTCTGATTGGCTGAGAAAGAAATGTGAGAAACACAAAAAGAGAGAAACCTCAACTTCTATCATGCCCCAGGAGGGAGCGCAGAGTCTCCTTCAGTGCCTGCACCATGAAAACAGCTGATGGGAAAGTGGGTTCCCAGCTGGGCTCTCTTTGGAGAAGAGGTCTAGGAAAGGCTTTTCTGCCTTTCTCTCTCTTTCTTTCTATTTACAGCCTTATTTGGCTCAATTGGGTTCTTCACTAGGGAAGGGGTGATTTGGGAAGGAATGGCGGAGGTTGCTGCGGAAGAAAGAAGAGGAGGAGCCACCGCCACCAGGTGCCTACTCTTGCTTGATTTGCGAGGCCGCTCACACACCACGGCCTCTACCCACACACCACGGTCTCTAGGTAGAGTGCCACTCAGCCCCTCGCCCCCATTAGCCAAAAGATCCAGCTGCTCATGATCCATTCCAGTTAAGGCTTCAGCTGGATCCTACCCAGTCTATTTGATGCTGAGATGTCAGCGGTGGCTGGAAGAGCCTTTGCACACTTAAAACCCGTGTGCCAACTGCGACCATACCTCATGAAGTCTGACTTGACCACGGTGGTCCACGTCTTGGTTACCTCTAGATTGGCTTACTGCAATGCGCTCTACGTGGGGCTTCCCTTGAAGACGGCCCGGAAACTTCAACTTGTCCAACGCTTGGCAGGTTACAGGGAGCAGTTGACCCCCCCTGTTTAAAAAGCTCCACTGGCTGCCGTTTATTTTCCGAGCCCAATTCAAGGTGCAGGTGATTACCTATAAAGACCTAAATGGTTTGGGACCCGCCTACCTTTGTGACCGGCTCTCCTCCCATGAACCAGCCCGAGCCCTTCGCTTCTCAAGGGAGGCCCTCCTTTCACCCCTGCCAGTCTCACAGATCTGGCTTGTGAGCACTAGGAAGAAGGCCTTCTCCTCTGTGGCCCCCCGACTTTGGAACTCCATCCCGGGAGAGATTAGGAATGCCCCCTCATTGGAATCCTTTAAGAAACAACTGAAAACCTGGTTTTTCCACCAGGCCTTTGGAGATTAGACTCCCCAATATGCCCCCGTTTTTGGTGAGACCTCTTCCCCTATGTGACCCTTTATGTGTTGACACTACTCCAGTTATCTCCTCTGAGTTTTTAAACATTTTATATGTACCTGTGGCTTGCCCTGTCGTTTGTTTTAGATTCACCTATGTTCTTGTGTTTTCAAAGATGTATTTATTTTATTGTGTTTATTGCTTTTATTGTGTTTATTGTTTTCTGATGTTTTTTATATCTTTTGTGATGTGTTGTTCGGGCACAGCCCCATGTAAGCCGCTCCGAGTCCCCTTTGGGGAGATGGATGCGGATTATAAATAGAGTTTTATTATTATTATTTTTGGCAATACAGTTGCTGGATCGCTGAACTTTTCCAAATCACCAAACAAAATTCTGCAAACCCCTACTGGATTTCAGAAAAATCTCAAATGATTTTTGTCTGACATACAACTTGATACGAGTTTGTGTCTCTTGCTTCTTTTAATTTGGCACATTTGTTGCATTCTAGTGATTGCATGTGTCTTTTCCTACTCCACTTCCAATTTTAATTGTTTTATAAGGGTTCTAAACATATTGTGTATATTTACATGACAAGAATTTTGTGGACAAGCTTTTTGTGGGCTTTATAGCAATAAAAATAAATGTGGAAGCATCTATCAGAACTATGAAGAATACTAGAATTTTAAAAATGCCTAGAAAATAATCAAAGAGACCCTTGTTTTGCACCTTTATTCTGTAGAATTTTTCTCTCCTACTTTTTTCTGTCTCCTACTACAAATCTGGGATCATTCCCACATGAATTTGGTGATCCTTATCTTATTTTCTATCCACTCTTCACTTTTATTTGCTCAACTATTCATAGTAACAGCATTTCTACCATGACTGCACAGCGATGACATTTATAATGTCATCCTGTATGTACATCAACCTAGAGTTAATAATATTGGTTCATGCATTTCCCAGATCAAACCCGTGACCTCTAGATAGAAGAGAAAACAAAACAGGAGGAAAAAATGTTATAGATAAAAATTAAATGTTAAAACATAGACAGACCCTCATTTATGACTCAAAAACAAAAAAAGACAAAATTAGATAAAGGTTCCATCATAATCCTAACACACAAACACATACTTGTCAGCTATTTTTTAATCCCCAGAGAAGATTCAAATGGAAAAGTGCCTGAGTTAGGGTTGTGTTTAGGATTAAAGTTTTCAGTGCACCTCTTTTTCTTTCTTGATCCCAAGGAGAATTTTAGTGTCACCTCAATGGTAGAGTTTTCCGTTTCCCTTGAATGGGTCCAAACATGTTTTCCATCATTGCTTGTCACTTTAGCTTCAGTGCCTCATAAATAGCATGGGGCAGTTTGGCAGAATTGTGTTGGTGTAGACATAAGTCCCCCTGCAGAGCAAAGTGGACAGCTTTTTGTCTCATGGGGAATGTCCACATTCAGTTTAAAGCTGCAGAGGCAGATCCATAAATGTGAAACCATTGCATTCATGTCTAGAATGTAGATGGATTTGTGTAAATGTTCAAATTGTTTTCTTCACAGGTGTACACAGATACATGTGGATGCACATTCATATTTGTCATTCAACACAAGCATGGCATAGCATACATAATGCATATTAGGTCTAAATTTGGGGGGAGCAAATATTTTTTACTGTGTTCCTAAAATATCCTTAGGGGCCCGCATTGTAACTATAATATAATGAAACTTTCCTTACTTTTTAGTTATGAATTGCACAAGTGGAAAAGCTTCTGGGGCTCCTGTCTTCCTCATTTTAGAGCTATTGGGATGAAACTTGCTACAATTGTAGAACTTATTTATCACTGTCTGCCCCCCACTCTCCAAGTTTCAGAATGTTTCACACATTCTGAAGACTTCCAGTCCAATCTCCTTCTGCCAGGCAGGAAAATCACATTTAAAGTACCCCCTACAGCTGCCCATCTAGCCTTTGAAATAATAATAATAATAATAATAATAATAGGAAACCTACTAAGTCGACTTTGGATTTATTGCCTCTTAACTTTGCCTATGTCACAGGATTGGTTCAACTCCCTTTTATCTCAAAATCCCTTTAGAGAATGAACACAGATTTTCTCACACCAAAACTTTTAGGGAGGAGAAGGAGGCACAAGGCAGTAAGCAGATTTCTGGGAAAGGTACTGTAAGAAGGTGAGGACCCCAGTGGCAGAGAATTCAAAAGTCCCCATGCTAAACTATATTTCCCAGAATTCTGCTTGCTTCAAAATCCTGGGGCTGCCACAATGTGATGGTCTATGCCTGTCTCTCTCTGGGCTGGCTATGTGCTGGAGGAGCTTTTTCCTTGCCTGGCCATCCAGCCAGGCACCTGCCCCTTTCCATTCTGCCCAGTCCCTCCTCACCTTTGGGGAAAGAGCCTCGGGGCTCTTCGGGGAAACCATACCCAGCCATTTTGGAAGAGAAGCGGTGCCTGCGATGGAGCCCTGGAGCCACTTATAAGACTTACATAATTCTTCCGAAAAGTCATGCATCAGTGTTTTGAATCTTAATCCTTTTGCATGGGTATTGCCACTTTTATAAGAGTGGCAGCAGGTTAAGCAACTGAGCTGCTGAATTTGCTGACTGAAAGGTTGGCGGTTCAAATCCGAACCTGAGCAGTTTGCCCCAGCTTCGAAAAGTTCATGCAAATGTAAGTAGATCAATAGGTACCACTCCAGTGGGAAAGTAACAGCACTCCATGCAGTCATGCTGGCCAAATGACCTTGCAGGCGTCTACAGACAATGGCAGCTCTTTGGCTTAAAAATGGAGATGACCATCACCCCCCAAAGTCAGAAATTACTAGACTTAATGTCAAGGAAAGACCTTTACCTTACCTCTATATATGAATCTTACAAAATAGATCTGACATACATGGTACAAATGATTTTTTTTGGCAGAGTCCTAATGCATATCTCTCTATATGCATTAGGACTCTGCAAAACACAGCATTTCATCCTTTTTGCCACAAAATGTTACACTGGTTGGAAGAAAAATTGAATCCCAGGTCCCAAAACAATATGTTATCTGGACATCGTTTGTGCTGAATTGTTTTAAAATCTGCATTTTTAAAGACATAATTTTTTATTTAATTTGTGAGAATTTCTCATTGTAGTATGATTTCAAGCAGTTTCCAAATTATGGCAACCTATCATAGGGGTTTTTTATGACAACATTTATTGACATAAGCATTATTGTTCAGAGGGTTTCTATGGACAAGAGGAATTTGGAACCTGGTCTTCAGACTTGCAGTCCACCACTCAAAACATTACACCATGCTGTGTCTCTTTTGGGACTGAATTGCATTTAATGTGCATGTGACTTATTAATCTCAGAATATTTAGGATAACCAGGACAGTTAAAATGTAATTAAATGTTATAACTAATAGCACATATATGCTATTAATCCATCATCCTGTTTCTACCATGGGTTTACAGTTATTTATTGGATTACAAAAATTGAGCTATGCCCCCTGCCCCAAGTTTTGCAACCTTGAGCTACTGAATCCTTTATAAATTGATAGTTATATAGATTGTAGGATCAGATCTATTTCTCCATGGATAATGACCCTGTATCTTGAATCCTCTCCATGAGCAAAAAAATAACATTTTAAGTGCACCTGTTTTGATACAAAATGGGTTCCAATGATATTTACTTGTTCTCAGACAGTTCCTTGTGCCCAGGATCAATGCATGTATTTTAAAATAAAATGGACAGAAAATTGAATCGGGGCCAAAGCCGAGTACTTAACTGATGAGATAGCTCAAGCTTGCATTTTAATGCCCATCTAATGCATTAAACATTCAATTTGTGGTTATTGTTGTGTTGCTGCAATCTCAAGTCATGAAAGCTGTTGTAATTTCAGCCATTATAATTCTAGGGTTTCCATTTGATCTGGACATGGTTGGCACAACATGTAGATAAGCGGTATATGCAGACCCAGCTTTCAACAGGCTATTGAAGGCTTCATCACACATCAACACATCAACATCCTTGTTTGGCAGCAATTTCGGATCCCTACGTTAGGGTTCCCATATGTCCCTTATTCTAAGGGACGTCCCTTATTCTGGCCCTAAAATTTGTGTCCCTTATTTTCAGGCCCTGTCCCTTATTTTTGACTAGCAGGACAGGACTGGGCGGGGTTGACCAGAGGAAGCTGCGTGCTGCGGTTTCCACGGCAATGCCTGCCCAGGGATTCCAACTCGCAGGGCAGCCTGTATCCCCGTTGGAAGGAAGAGGCGATACAGGACTTTTCAAAGTACAGTAGACTAATTAACCGTTACCCAAGGGGAATGTTGGATCATGTTGGATAAAGATAGTTTCTGGTTGCTTGAGAGTTACTCTTAAAATAGGCCTAGCTGTGCATCCCAATACTATACAATGCTGTGTATCCCATACTATACTATACCATTAACTATTGACATATTAATCATGAAGATGTACTGCCTTATACAATTTCTTTTATTTTAATGTTAAGACAGTGCACTTTTAAAGTCAGCAAAGTCAAGTACAAAATACAGATGGAGAAAATTAGGTAGTTCTAATAATGTTTTTTTTCTGCATGACAAAGCATGCAGAAACATACCATGTACTGTTAAGAGGGTGTAAGTCAGTTTCTTTGGTGAGTTTCAATCATTACCTTATTCTGTTAATAAAACTATTTCTACCTAATGTTTGAGTTTCAAGTTTTTAGTGAAGTGTCTCTTATTTTTGTGAAAAATCTCGTAAATGTCCCTTATTTCTTATATCAAAAAATGGCAACCCTACCCTACGTACCCACTACCAATGTTCATGAACTTCAAGCTGTTCAACAAATAGTTTTGTTCAGAGGACTACTCTTGGAACAGAAGTTGATAGAGTTACTTTATTGAATTTAGAATTTTCCAAACTCAGCAAGATAGCTTGCTTTGCCTTTTCTGTACAAATTTCTAGATAGAATTTGTACTGAAGTGATTTAAATGTTGGACTTTACTCTGAGGACCATGGTTCAAATCCCCCCTCAGCCTTCAAAACTCAGTTCACCCACTGTGGATGAGTCACATACTCACCTCAGAAAACACTATGAGAGAGTCACCATAAGTCAGAAACGAAGGCACAAAACAACAATGTGCTTTCAAGTCATCTATTGACTTATGCCAACTGGATGAATTTCATAGTGTTATTTTAAGCAAGGAATGTTCAGAGGTTGTTTGTCAGTTCTGAAAAATAGCCTATAGTTCAGGTATGCACAAACTTGGGCCCTCCTTGTGTTTTGGAGGGCCCAAGTTGTATAGTCCCTGCTATAGTCCCAACTAGATCTTTCCCTGCATAATTTCCATGACGATATAGAATTTAATGCTTTAGGGCATGTGACCAGTGTTGAATTTTAATCTTTCAGTACTATTGCAAATATGTATTGTTTAAATTTAATTTGATTGTATGCTACCCCCCAGATGTTTAGATATAGGGCAGAGTATAAATATTGTGAGATATAAAAAAAATTAAAAATAAAATATATTCTTAACCGTCAAAAAATGTCCTTCCAAAGCTTACAAAGTATTTTATGGACAGCTTTCCGAGTTACTGAACTAATGTGGCAAGGGAAAGGTAGCTTTTTGATGTTCTGCTACCTTTTTATGTCATCTTGCAACCTCATTAGGTGGGCAGATTTATCTGTCATACACTAGTTCCCTTTTCTCCACAGAGCCCATTGCATCACACATCAACTTCCAGTCAGACTCTGGGGTGAAATGGGTGAGGAAGTGGCACAGGCCACTGCAACAATATGAGAGGCTTCCCATGTGGCCTTTGAAACAATTGGGGAAAACTGGGGGGGGGGCTTCCCCCAATGGGATGGAGTCAGCAGTGAGTTGGACAATGTGGGGTGTGGGGTGACAGGTTCTCCACACACCCCGCCAGGACCCCACAAATTCACCATGATGCATGGCAAATCCAAACCCCCATCTCTGACATTACAGGTGTCATGAGTTCATGAGTCAGAATATGGTCCTTACTAAAAGCACAACAGATTTCATTGAAACTATTGCCACATTGTCAAAGAGGCCATTCCTCTTTCCCTAATTGATCTTGGTTGTCAAATGGGAAAAAAGAGAAGTCCAAACATGTTCAGAGGTACATTACCTTTGATGAGTTTCATAAACAAATAGTGATGAACCTGCAGTTAAATACTTATGCATCGCATTCATAGCCTTTTTCAGTAAAGGGCAAATGCCCTTTAATAAATGAAAATGGTAATGAAATCATCTCTTTTCCTATTATGCATTTGCTTCATGATCTTTTTAATGCTTTTTTGCTAGGTTTTTACACTCAGTGGGAATTGTTTTGACCCTTGACCCAGCTGCCACTTATTACTTTTGCTTCTGTAGTTGCAGTGGAGTAGAATCTGAAAGTTATAGATCCCTTGGTGATAAAGGGTATTCATTAAAATTGTTTGGAAATTTGCAAGGGAGGGAAGCATCACATGGCAGCTGATCGACTGGTCTTGAGGTACGTCATATATCTGGGGATCTGCCCTATTCCTTCTTCTTAGAATGAGTGATCATAATGTTATTTTGTCAATGATTCCCCCTCTACAATTATTGGTAATCATATCAAAATGAAAACAGCATTTGAAGTCTTCAAATTTTCCTTTCCCCCTCTCCTTTTTACTTGCATTTCATTTTTGGGGCTATATATCCTTACGGTCACATTGACTACGAGATTCTGAGAGTATTTTTATTTATGTAATGGATAATCTGAATTTCTCCCAGCATGGGATTCAAAGCAGATTACAATTACAGCTTCAAAGTAGAACTTAAAAAACCAATGCAAAGAACAATTAAACAAAAACAGAACTTTAAAACCAGTTATTAAAAGCACATTTAAAACATAATAAGGTACAGGCACAACACTCTCCATTAAAAGTTGGAACAAGTTAAAAACTAAAAGCAAGCTGGGATGGGGTCAACCAAATTTGCCCCCCAAATTAACTTCAAAACATGGGAGCAGCCACCAAGAAGCCTGCTCTCATGTCCTCACCAAATCTGCCTGGGAAAGTGGTAGAACTTTGGGCCCATCCTTCCTTGCAGATCTTAAAGTTGAGAATGGCTCCCATAGGGTATGACCCTTATAAGACCAATACTCATGGTTATATCTACCTACATCTGACAACGTATGTCCTTCTTAGGAATGTTCTAGGTCTTCCAGGTGATTATATGGTATGTTTTCTTTAGTTGCCCTGGAGGACCTAGTAAATTTATAGAGAATTGGCTCTCTAGGAATTTTCCAGATTCTCTGGGTGTCTCTGTGGTAACATTTGGTGAAAAATCTTCATTTCAATAAGATTTGCTATTATCCATGTTTTCTTGTTTTCACAGTAAGATATGAAATGCACTTCTCATTCATATGGGAGTTGTCTTGTAGGGTATTTCAGATGGCCTGGATAAAGTTGTATAGAGCTTTAAAAGTTATACGGCGCATGTTGATTTCTCCCCAGAAATAGACCTGTTATATGTTCCATATAACTAGTCCCAATCAGTATTTTGAATGCCCTGATATTGTGATGCAAAAATACCCACATGCATACATTTTCAACTGAGGCATAGAAGCTGTTAGAACACAGCTAGCAAGCCTTCAGCCCCAGGGGCACATGCAGTTGCAGATAGCCCACTGAAACCTGATCAAGCCTTCTTGCCAATAACACTGTGAAGGTGTATGCAAGATTGACATTTATGATGTTTGGTTATTTAAAAAAATACACAAAAGAGGGATCATTTTGCAACTGTCTTGGTGCTCCACAGGTAATCAACTTGACTCCTTGTGCTTTAAGGTCCACTCACAGGCCCCTCCTACACTGCCATATAATCCAAATTATCAAAGCAGCTAATCCACATCATTGGCTTTGAACTTGATTATATGAGTTCACATTGCCAAACAATCAAGGTCAAAGCAGTCCGGCTTCCGTTCGGGGCATGGGACGGAGACGGTCCTGGTCTCCATCAAGATCAGCTGCGCTGCCATCTGGACCAAGGCAGATCAGCGTTGCTTGTGTTATTGGACCTCACAGCAGCATTTGATACAGTCGATTACGATCTTTTGACCCACCGTCTTGCCAGGGCCAGGGTGAGGGGGACAACTTTGTGTTGGCTGTCCTCCTTCCTCCGGAACCGGACACAGCGAGTGAGGAGGGGTGAGAGGGTCACCGGGGATTCCCCGCTAATCTGTGGGGTTCCCTAGGGGGCCATTCTCTCCCCTCTCTTATTTAACATCTATATGCAACCACTTGCTCAGCTGGTATGCAGCTTTGGGCTTGAGTGTCATCAGTACGCTGATGACACTCAGCTCATTCTGAGGATGGAAGGCCGGCTCGACTCTGTCCCCAAAAATTTCCATCTCTGCCTTGATGCCGTTACTGGATGGCTGCGAGCCAGTAGGTTGAAGGTGAATCCATCGAAGACGGAGATCCTCTGGTTGGGTCGCCCGGGCAGTAGGGAACTCCAGCTTCCAACCTTGGACGGCGTGGCTTTATGCCCATCGTCATCAGTAAAGAGCCTCGGAGTCCATTTGGACACTCAGCTTTCAATGGAAATCCATATCTCCATGGTTAGCCAAGTTGCATTCTTCCATCTTCAACAGGCTTGGAAGCTGGCCCCCTACTTGTCCCGTCGCGACCTGGCCTTGGTGATCCAAGCGACGGTCATCTCAAGGCTAGACTACTGTAACGCTCTTTACATTGGCCTACCTCTGTCGGTGATCCGGAAACTGAAGCTGGTGCAGAACGCGGCAGCTAGATTGCTCGCAGGCGTTCCTGCGAGCTATCACATTACACCTATCCTACAGGAACTGCACTGGCTGCCTGTCGAATTCCGGATCACCTTCAAAGTGTTAGTCTTGACTTTCAAGGCCTTATATGGTCTGGGGCCAGTGTACCTTACCCCATATTGTCCCATGAGATCACTGAGATCGGAAGATCAGGATCTTCTTTCCATCCCGAGTGTCAAAGTATACCACCTTACCTCAATTAGGAGAAGGGCATTTTCTAGCATTGCCCCCATGCTCTGGAACTCTTTACTGCCAGAGACCAGATCTCTCTGAGACCTTATGGTGTTCCGGAAGGCCTGCAAGACCTGGTTATTCCGTAGGGTAAGCAGTATGCAACGCCGGACCACGCCCTTGTACACGGATTACAAATACTTGCTACTATTTGAATTATATTATTATTTACGGACTGAATAACGTTGCACTCTAGAGACTCTATCATTGCAATAAGATTATTTGGTAATATTGAAACCTTGATAATCAGTTGTTTCACTTGACTTATTGAAGATTATTTTAAATGCACGTTATTGGATTACAAACCTCAGCTTTTTTGCTTCCCTTTTTCCCGTTCTGCTTACTCTATGTCTTTAAAGAACTTCCAAGCCTATTTCTTTTTGAGACCTGGTTTTTCCAACAGGCCTTTGTAACCTAGTTGGTTTTAGTTTTATTAATTTTAACGTAACGCCCTTTTGTTGTTTTTGTTGTTGTATTTTAATGTTTTATGTCGCTGTACTTTTGATTTGTGAGCCGCCCCGAGCCACCCGGGAGTGGCGGCCAAGAAATCGAATAATTAAATTAAATTAAATTAGATAATCTGGATTTTATATGGCATTGTCAAAGGGGCCATAGTGATTGGAGAAAGAGACAAAGCCTGTGGAGCTTATGTCTTTACATATTAATTTATTTTTATAACTGCTCCTGGAAGCCCAGCAAAATCAGCTCTGCATAATGATTAAATGGGAGATTCCCAATGATTACCAGGTGCTAGAGACTCTGGCCCCTTCTACACTGTTCTTGTATCCCAGGATCTGATCCCAGATTATATGGCAGTGGAGATTCATATAATCAAGTTCAAAGCAGATAATCTGATATCAGATTCTGAATATAAGGACAGTTTAGAAGGGGCCTCTGTTTCATAGAATCATAGAATCATAGAGTCGGAAGAGACCTCGGGGGCCATCCAGTCCAACCCCCTGCCAAGAAGCAAGAAAATTACATTCAAAGCACCCCTGAAAGATGGCCACCCAGCTTCTGCTTAAAAGCTTCCAAAGGAGGAGCCTCCACCACACTCCACCACACTGAACAGCTCTCACAGTAAGGAAGTTTTTCTTCATGTTCAGGTGGAATCTCCTTTCCTGTAGTTTGAATCCATTGTTCCGTGTCCTAGTCTCCGAGGAAGCAGAACACAAGCTTGCTCTTTCCTCCCTATGACTTCTCCTCACATATTTATACTGCTCCTGTCTTCTGGAGTATTAGCTATCCCTCCCAATTTGGTGTCATCTGCAAATTTGATGATCATGCCTTCTAACCCTTCAAAACTAACCAAATCACCTCTGAATACTTCTTGCCTAAGAAAACCTATGAAAGTCATAAGACACATATCTACACACACACGAATCCCATAAATGTAGCCCTGGATTAGTTTGCTACTCCACTGTAGATTTTTTTAAAAAATAAAAAGGGTAACCAAAGATAATATAGCATTGTCATGCTTCATAATCTTAACACTATAAAGCTCTTTTCGAGTATTCTCCTCTTTTGTATCCTCCTTAATCTATGAAATGCAATCTATATATTTGTGCTGAGCAAATATGAGCTTTATAGTCTAAATAACTGATTAAGCTCAACATGTTTGCATGGGGAAAACAGTTACATGCATAAGAATCTGGGCAGGGGTACACAGCTTGCAAATGGTGGATCAGATGAAAAACCACTGGCTTCTGCAAGAATGGAGTCAGAATGGGATATTATAAACCAAAGAAAATTAACTGCTACAAATTTTTGGTCTCACAACATCTTTTTATTTTAATGAAACGTTCAGGGAAAGGAGTGGATCTCAGCATGTTTCTTGTGCCACCTCCTGAGCAAAGTCAGTCTCTGTGTTGCCTTTAGTCTCTGTAATCATCACACTGTTTTTCATAGCTGGAAAGGAAGGAAGAAAGAAAGAAAGTAAGAAAGAAAAGTTAACATCCCAATTCTAAGAGACTGCTGCTTTGCCAACCAAGCAGAGAAGACACAACACAGATTCATAATCCTGTTCCACAGGCAGTCAGAGACTCAAATAATGTATTGTCAAAGGCTTTTATGGCCGGAATCATAGGGTTGCTGTAAGTTTTTTGGGCTGTATGGCCAGGTTCCAGAAGCATTCTCTCCTGATGTTTTGCTTGAATCTATGGCAGGCATCCTAGAATAATAGAATTACAGAGTTTGAAGAGACCTCATGGGTCATCCAGTCCAACTCCCTGCCAAGAAAAATTTTATTCAAAGCACCCCCAACAAATGGCCATCCAACCTCTGTTTAAAAGCCTCCAAAGAAGGAGCCTCCACCACACACCGGGGCAGAGAGTTCCACTGCTGAACAGCTCTCACAGTCAGGAAATTCTTCCTAATGTTCAGAGGGAATCTCCTTTCTTGTAGTTTGAAGCCATTGTTCCACATCCTACACTCCAGGGCAGCAGAAAACAAGCTTGCTCCCTCCTCCCTATGACTTCCTCTCATATATTTATATATAGCTATCATGTCTCCTCTCAGCCTTCTCTTCTTCAGGCTAAACATGCCCAGCTCTTTAAGCCACTCCTCATAGGGCTTGTACTCCAGACCCTTGATCATTTTAGTCGCCCTCCTCTGGACACATTCCAGATTGTCAATATCTCTCTTCAATTGTGGTGCCCAGAATTGGACACAATATTCCAGGTGTGGTTTAACTAAGGTGGAATAGAGGGGTAGCATAACTTCCCTGGATCTAAACACTATACTCTTACTGATGCAGGCCAAAATCCCATTGGCTTTTTTTGCCACCACATCACATTGTTGACTCATATTTAACTTGTTGTCCAAGAGAACTGTAAGATCTTTTTGCACGTACTGTTCTTGAGCCACAAGTCCCCTGTTCTGTATCTTTGCATTTCATTTTTTTCTGCCTAATCCCATTAGCTTTTTTGCTGCTGCATTGTTGGCTCATGTTTAACTTGTTGTCCACAAGGACCCCAAGATCTTTTTCACACGTACTGCTCTTGAGCCAGCCGCCTCCCCCCCCCCCCTCGTATCTTTGCATTTCATTTTCTCTGCCTAAGTGGAGTATCTTGCATTTGTCTCTGTTGAACTTCATTTTGTTAGTTTTGGCCCATCTCTCTAATCTGTTAAGATCATTTTGAATTCTGCTCCTTTCTTCTGGAGTATTGCCTATCCCTCCCAATTTGGTGTTGTCTGCAAATTTGATGATCATGCCTTCTAACCCTTCATCTATGTCATTAATAAAGATGTTGAACAGGCCCAGGTCCAGGATGGAACCCTGCGGCACTCTGCTCATCACTTCTTTCCAGGATGAAGAGGAAGCATTGGTGAGCACCTTCTGGGTTCGGAGAAACAACACCCAAACAAGGGAAACAAACTGGCACAAGATTATACAAATAAATGTATTGATTAAGTAGGCAATACCTGGCAAGTGTGCACCAAATATATTAGTCTTCCTCATACGGAACTACCACGTGTCATGACTCCACAGCAAGAATCTCACATGTTGACTTACCACGAGACTCTCAGCATCCTCACGGATGGATTATCCTCATCACGAGATTTTCTGAATTTTACATTCTGCCTGAAATTCACAAAAATAATTTCTGAATTTTACATTCTACCTAAAATTCACAAACTACTAGACCTCCCATAGGTAGACCAATCGTATCAGGTTCCAGTAATTTGTTTGAAAGCATTGCACAATACTTAGATTCCATACTGCAACCATTTATAAGAAAGACCAGGACATATCTGCAAGATACCAGGGATTTTATTAAGAAAGTTGAAAACACTCCTATTACAGATTCTGATATACTTGCAACAGCTGATGTTTCAACATTATACACCAGCATTCCATTGGATATGGTTAGAAATATTGTTGAAGACGTATTAGACTCTAGGCCCCAATCATCTATTCCTCCCACTCATTTTTAATGGAGTCACTAGACTGTATCCTAGACTACAATCACTTCACATTCAATAATGCCCCAACAATAGCAAATCTTTTTATGGATTGGCTGGAAACACATTTTTAGAATCATCCACGAGTAACCGAATTAATAAAAATATACTATGTATATGGAGATTTATTGATGATCTCTTTTTATTTTAAAAGAATCCATAAACAGTAGGGAGTTTAAAGAATGGTTCAACTTCTGGCATTCAAATATTACATTTACCTTAGAACACAACACCAACAGCATCAACTTCTTGGATGTAACAGTATTTGAAAAGGAATCCGTAATTAAAATCAAACCATACCACAAACCAACAGATAGGAATTCTTATCTCCATTACAAAAGCTACCATACACATGCATTGAAGCACAATTTACCTTTTTCTCAGATGCTTCTCACCAAAAGGAATTCATCCTTAAATGATGACTTCCAAAAGGAGGTGCAAGATCTTTCTAGAAACTTCTCAGAGAGAGGATACCCTGCACCTATTGTACAGGAAGCTAAAATGAAGGCAGGGAATCCTAAAATACCTAGGGAATCCCTCCTAAACCCCACCAGTAAAACAAAACCATAATGTATGGTATGGCCATTAACTTTAACACAACATAGTAAAAACATTGAAAGAATAGTTAAAAACATCATATCTGGGATAAAAGAATAAGAAAACACCCCCATGATTGCGTATAAAAGAACGCAAAATGTAGGAGATATACTAATACACACAAGATATGCAAATAAACCACCACACAGTAATTTAAGCCCAGGAACACACCCATGTAGTCACTGTAAATTTTGTAAATTGGTAGACCGGAGGAAGATAGTAGAAAACTTTACAGGATCCAAATCATTCAAACTTAAAGACTTCTGTACTTGTTCTACAAAACAATTGGTTTATGGAATTTATTGGGGATGTAATAAGGTCTATATTGGGCAAACGAATAGAATGCTGAAAACGCACATGGGGGAGCATCAATCTAAAATACGAAACAACTCTACTGACTCTTATTTTTATATACATTTTTAGAGGCTAAACACCATTGGGAAGATATGAGGTTTGTTGGACTTGAGTTAAGGTAAAACCACATGAAGACATTAGAAGGGCCTTAATTAAAGCTGAAACTAATTGGGTAATTAAACTTTCCAGTGAATGCCCTTTGGGGCTAAACGACAAATTCGGTTTTTCAACATTACTTTCATAAAAACACCTGTTTGCTTCCAGTTAATATATATAAGTGTTAATTTGAACCATGAGCCCACCTTCCAAGTAGGGAAAGGCAACTGTATTCCACAGTTACTCTGCGTGATTTAAAAAAGAATTGAAGGTAATATTTTTAATAGTCCACTATGTTGCCTATGTATTTTGGGGAATTATTATATGTAATTATTATGTGTTATTTAATAATATTGTACTTTATACAGAGAGATAAATGTAAAGTGCTTGGACATCGTGTATTTCCAACATTGGGATTGTTCTGGGGAAGCCCGAATAGCAAAACGGGTCATCCCGGCCAGGAGTTTACACTTCCACCATCAACGTTTACCCAGCTCAAGAGGAAAGGGGATATCCCCCGCTTCTAATCAACCCCAGTGACGTACCTTCCATTGGGGAAGAGAGCGGATTTTCCCACTTCCAGCTAAGCTCGGGTACATTCTCCGCTGAGCACAGGAGTGGTATTTCCCTGCCTCCAGCCATCCTCAGCCACTAGGATGCTAGAAGCGGCTTGAGAGTTTTTTTGTTGGACCGCACGTTGCTACACCTTCTTTCTGTTCCTCACACGCTGGTGTGCTACATATCCGTCGTCCTAGGAGGTCTTCTAATGTTCGTGAGTGATCACTTTTTATTGATATTTGGGACTGAGTGAGTTTATACTCGACCCCATGGAGTGATTGGATAATAAGGACTCAAATAGAGACATTATAAGCATTGGGACAGTTTGGTATGGTATGCATCTGTTATAAAAAATGTATTATGTATGTATAGAGCATTGGTTCAATTAGATACTGTATGCTATAATATTGAATTACTAAAAAAGAAGAAAACACAGTGACCAAGTTGTAATTGTTTATTATTCTAAATATACATGTTACATTGATATATATCCCATTTAGAGTGTTGTTGTTCACTTCTCCCATTCCCAAGATACAATATATGATAACAGCAACTATATTGCTTTACTCCTGATGATTGCCAATGGTTCTGAGATTACTTCTGCTAGTTCCTTCAATATTCTTGGATGTAGTTGATCTAGCCCTGTGCACTTGAACTTGTTTAGAGCAGCCACGTATTCCTGGACAACTTGTTTCCCAATTTGGGGTTGGATGTCCTCTAATCCCCCCCCCCCCCCATCTTGCTGAGGTTGAAGATGACTTTTTTGTGTGAGAAGACTGAGTCAAAGAAGGCATTAAGTAGTTCTGCCTTTTCCCTATCCTCAAAGAATCAAAGAAGTTTAAGAGTTGGAAAGGATCATGTGGCCATCTACTTCAATCTTATGCTAGCTAGAAATAAATGATTAAAACAGTCCTGAAAGATGCCCATCTAACCTCTCTTTAAAGATCTACAAAAGTGTGTTTGCACTGCAGAATTACTGCAGTTTAAAACCACTTTAATTGCCATGGTACAATGTTATGAAATCATGAGATATGTGATCTTACAAGAACTTTGGCCTTTGTCAGACTGCGGGTGCTATAAAGCCCAGGATCACATGGTACCGAGACATGACAGTTACAGCGGTGTCAAACTGCATTAATTCTGCAGTACAGATCCACCCCAAAAGGTGTAGAAACCAAGCTTTATCTGGGACAACTGAAGAAAATGAGTTTGTTTAGCTTGGAGAAGAGAAAACTGAGATGTGACATGATAGCTACTGTATATTTAAATAGCCAAAAAAAATATTATTTAGAAGATACTCCAGAAACAAGTACATAAAGCAATGAATTTGAATTACAAGAAAAGAGATTCCACTTAAACATTAGAAAGAATACTTTTTACAGTAAGAGCTGTATAGCAGTGGAATTAACCAGCTCATTTGATGATAAGGTCTCCCTTTTGAGGTGCATCTACACTGTAGAATTAATGCAGTTTGACACCACTGTAACTGCCATTCTGACAAAGAATTCCAAAGATCTTGTAAAACCACAACTCTCATGTTTCCACAGCATTGAGGCAAATCCAACATTTTTATCATCTAATCTTCTATAGTTGATGCTACTGAGTTCTTCCACTTCTAGGAGTAAAGTAATATAGCTGCTGTTATCATATATTGTAACAATCTACCATAGTCATTTATATGAGTCAATCCAAGTAAAAGTGTCTCTGGATATTTCCCCCCAAAAATTCTAGATTCAGTTTTATGGATTTTCTCCAGTATTTCTTGGCATACTTACCTGCCCACCACATATAATAAAAATACCCTACTTATAATTTACATTTCCAGCAAGTGTTAAGAGACTTCTTTAAAAATGTTAGAAAGCTTTTGAGAAGCCAATCACTACTGGGACATCATTTTATATAAATTATCTTTCAAATTATAACATTATGTGAATTTCAATCTTTTAGTCTACATTTTCTCCCATTGATCCAACATTATATTGTGCACAACATTTTGTGTACACTTCATTATGCATTCTTTAACTTGCTCATCTTTCATTTCCAATTTCAATAACATCTTATATATCTTCGCAATTAAATGTTCATCATTAGTAAACAATTGCAACTCAAATTCTGATTTACTCAGTTTAAAACCAAATAATTGCTTGTCTTGAATAAATCGATCTCTTGACTATAAATAGGCTCATGCATGTTGACTCAGGTTGTGCTTGTGGCCTCCTAAAATCTTTTCCACATGTACTGCTTTCAAGCCTGTCATTACCCATCCTATAGTTGTACATTTCATTTTCCCTGCCTAGATGTAGTACCTTTTATGTGTCCTGAAATTCATTTTGTAACTTTAAGTCCAGTTTTTCAATCTGTGGAGAACATTTTAAATTCAGCAAACCACAAAAAGTTATTGGCTTTATAAAATAAGGGTGAGAATAAATTTGGTACCTGTACAGTGAATTGAGACCATGTTCAAACAAGATACGTTATCTTTCCCAAACCTTTTAGACTGGTACAAAAAATAGGGATAAAAATTCCCAATTCCTGGACAAAGCCTACATCTTAACATCATTGTCCATCCACCCAGTTACAGCAAAGAGATACTGGTACAGTACTTTCTTAGGTCTAATTGAATAGGGACTTGATCTATAAACAGGGCCACAGATTCAGTGAGTATCATCTGACAGAGCTAGTCCAATAGATACTATGATCCATACTATTGCACAGAGTTCAGGGCAGATAAACAGACTTCCCTCTCTTTCATATACATTAAGTCATAGGTCTAGACTGCTCCATACCATGACCTGAAACCAGATTGGGTCCAGATAATCTGTTTCCTCCAAAAACGTTTGGAATTTATTGTCCATCACATGCTCAGAGAGCTTGCCCCCAAAAGTGATATTTGCAATGCAGTGGTAGTTCTCCCATATATTGAAGATCCCTTTCTAGCAAAAACGCACTGCAACCATGCTTTATCAGATATCTTGCTCAAGCTATGTATATCCTAGTCACCACTTCATTTCATCAGCCTTTGCTGTACCTGTCAAATCCATAACCATCTTCTTATAAAACAGAGAAGCCTACATTAAAATCTCTAAGTACTGTTTAGTGGAAGGGGGCTTAACTTCTTGGAAATGTTCAGTCCCCAAAATGGATCACTATCTCCATAGCAACATGCCTTGAACATGGTTTTTGTATTCTGACATATCACAAAGAGTGAAGGAGACTGGGCTTTTACTTTCAAACTTCTTGACAAGAATTAGCACAAGGGACGCAATCTAGTTGATGATGTTTGAAGCAATCTTGCAACCAATTAGGTAATTAATGAATTTGAGATATGTTTGCAAATGCAGATGCCTTTGATATCTGTCTAATGGGGGAAACCTAATCATGGAATACTTTTGGGGAAAATCATCTTTCCCAACTTTGTATCCCCAAAAACCCAATCCAAAGATCTTCGATGCCAGTTTTGGGGAGTCAAATGATTATAGGAAGGATAATAGACAAGAACAAGTGGATAGCAAAAAGATTCTGCTGAGCTTCCTGTGTTACGTTGAATTAAAATCCTTGAAAAGAATTGTAGCAAAACATAAAATTCAGCTAGAAAAAACTGCTGCTCCTCATGAG
This sequence comes from Anolis apletophallus, assembly GCA_030556195.1. NCBI lineage: Eukaryota > Metazoa > Chordata > Lepidosauria > Squamata > Anolidae > Anolis > Anolis apletophallus. The sequence goes on along the minus strand of JARBWK010000005.1, from coordinate 20,329,444 downwards.
AAGCAAAGAGCACTTGTAATATTTTCTTTTTCATTCCTATTATGGGCAAAAAAATGGAACTGAGCAAGAAGTGGAACTGCCCTCTCCATTTAATCAAATTCACCCCTCCTGTTTAATCAAGTAAAGTTTTAATTGTCCATTCTACCAATTAAGCTATGTTAGTCCCTAACAGCACTCCCCCCCCCCTTTTTACTTGAGGTTAGAACTATAAACTAATCTGCACATCATGTTATGTAGGAGGTGTGGCTGCCACCAAAAATTGCTTCCCCGCAGCAGGAGTTCCATTAGCACATTTGTTGTTATAGTTTATTAAGCCATGCTGAATATGGGTCTGTTGTGCCTGGAAAGCTCGTATGTCCAAACCAGAATATTAGAAGGCACAGACGTGATCAGACTGAAGCTCTAACTTAATCAGCATCATGTTTCCTACTTGAGTCATTCACATACACAGGGAAAACCCAGAAACAGAGCTTGAGAGCAAGATAAGTAAATGGAAAAAACAGCTGCCATCCAGGACTTGACCTGAGAGGTGGGGAGGTAGAGTTGCAGTGGTCTATTGTGATTCTGTTCCCCTAACCAGTTTCCCCATTATACAGTCAACAGAGTGTGTTTAAAGGTGGTCACCCAGGATAGAATAGGGATTCTGTTGGAGTACCGCTCATCCTTCTTCTCAACAGTCTCCCTTCCTGAACTAGCTGGGGTGGTCTCTATCAGAGTGTGATTTTCAGATTTTTCTGCAATTCAACCATTGTATAAGATGCTGTGTTGTGTAACCAGGCTTTTATAGGGTTAAAACAGCAGAAGTGGAGTCCAGCACTGTTTTGAACTTCAGCTGTGTAAACATACTGATAAGGGAGACGCTGATCTTTTTGAGCCAGTCACCATGCTGATTCCTCTGTGAGATGCCGGCTGCTGTATTGCTCTATGTGAGAAATGCTTTACTTTGATCACTTAAGGAATAAAAGAACTTTCTAAGTTCAGACCTGGCTTCATCACTGGCACGCGGACAAGGGTTATGGGCCCAGCACGCTTCCGCTGCGCCAGTATTAAGACTGCTGCCCATAACGGAATGAAGAAATGCTGACCGGAGAGTGCCTGGAAAGCTGTGCGGAGGTGATAGATTGATGGATGGCTGGAGTAGCCAAAGCTCACCAATGCAAGCCAGTGACGCAAGCCTGTGAGAGGATGATAAATGAAAAGTGAGTAAAAGCAAACAGACGCTCTGCCCGGGTTCTTTACAAAGGAGGCTGCATTTCATCATTAAAGTGACTGTCAGAAAGCCAAACAGATGTGGCTAGACGTAATCTCGGGGGCTGAGAGTCACACAGAAGGAAGTGCATATTAATCCTCTGGAACTTTGTGTTGTTCCTGTGTATCCAGTGTTTGACCCAAGAAGGGGGCAGAGCGGAGAGGAAAGGAGAGCAGCATGGCTGGAATTAACCCAACTAGTATGATTGAGAAGTTAAATGATACTAACTACTCTGAATGGGCTGTGTTTATGGAGAATCTACTAGCCCGGGAGGGTCTGCAGAAGACGATACTTGGGATGGAGGATGATGCAGGAAAGGATTTACAAGGCAAGTCTACTTTGATCCTTTGCCTGACTCCTGACCAGCTGGTTCATGTCCAAGGATTGCAGACAGCCAAAGAAGTTTGGGACGCGCTGCGAGCTGTGCATCAAAGAGAGAGCACCTTAAGTAAAATGATTTGGAGCAAGAGATTGTATGGTGCAAAACTATCAGAGTAAGGAGATGTTAAGCAGCACATAGACATGATGAAGAAACTATTTGTGGAGTGTCGAGTGAGAGGTGTGGAGATCACTGACGAGAATCGAGCCTACATCATGTTATCTAGTATGCCATTGAGTTGGGATTTTCTGTTGCATTCTCTACAGTCTGTGAGACCCCAGGATTTGTCGTTGGATTTGGTTACTAGCAGAATTCTGGAGGAGATGGACAGACAGCGTTTTGAGGAGGAACAAAGCAGATGCTGCAAACCTGAGGTTGCACGTTTTCTACAGGAGATGGAGGAGGAAGATTACCATGAGGCGCCGACCTTGGCTGCTGCACACATAGTCAAAACACGGTGGCGGTGTTTTGGGTGCAACAGAGTCGGGCACCTGTTAAGGGACTGCACAGCAGTAAGAAGGCAACAGCCCGGAGGGGGCGCCAGAGGAACTGGAAGTTATCGTGGGAGAGGCCGTGCTGATGGGACTATAACTACCACACCCAGAATCCTGATTGCTGATGCAGAAATTAGTAGATACAATGAAGTAAAGTGGGTTTTAGACTCAGGTGCAACCCACCACATTGTGAATGATATTGGTTTGTTGAAAAATGTTCAATCAACCCAGGGTTCGAGTTTGACCCTTGCAGATGGATCAGCGAGAGAGTTTTCAAATTATGGAAATTGTTTTATTTCTTGTTTGCAAGTGAATTGGGAAGATGTTCTGTTTGTACCTGGGATCAAAACCAATTTGTTGAGTGTTGCCACATTAACTGAACATGATTTCAAAGTAGTGTTTAAAGGCATTTACTGTTTTGTGTATAATTCGGAAAGGAAATTGGTTGGTAAGGGGTGAGAAGAAACAAATTATATGAGATGTTTGAAAAAGTCAATGAAAACAGAAATGAGAATGTAGAAGTTTGTTGTGTAAGTAGCCAGATACAGCATGACAGATGTTTACACCAGTTACACAGAATTTTGGGTCATGCTGATATGGAAATTCTTAAGAAAACATTTAATTTAGATTCTAATTTTCAGTTAGAGAGCTGTAATATTGAATTTGATTTTTCTGTTTGTGCAGCTATGAAAAGGACACCCATCAAAGTCCACAAGAGAACTAAAATAAGGGTAAATGATTTGTTTGAGAAAGCACATATGTATGTTGCTGGACCTTTTGAAGAGAGTTGGGGAAGTTCCAAATATTCTTTGATTTTTGTTGACCGATTTACCAGGTATGGGTTCATTTATTTTTTGAAAGATGTACCAGAAATAGTGGACAAGACCACGAAATGGTTAGACATGGTTGAGGGGGTATATAAAAAGAAAATAAGCACATTGTTTGTAGATGAGGGGGTAGAAGCATGTACCTCAGAAGTGGAACAACTTCTAAGTTCAAGAGATATAGAATTTGTGAGGACTGAAGAACTCAAGGGAGAAGAGGGCATCACACAGACACGAATGAGAATACTTCAAAAAATGGAAGCTTGTGTCTTAAAAGATGGTCAATTGTGTGACAAGCTTTGGGGTGAAGTTTTGTCTACATGTAACTACATAGTAAATAGGTTGTGGGATGTTGGTCTTGATGATGTACCATTCCGTAAGATGTATGGCAGGATGCCCGGTTACTGACATATGGGCATCATAGGGCAATTTGCCAACGTTCTGATACCGACAAAAGAGAGAAAGAAAAATGAGTCTAAGTTCAGGCATTTGATACTACTGGGTTATCAGAGAGGAGGTTACCGGTTTCTAGAAACACCACACACAATTAGATTTTCAAGATTGGCATATTTTGAAAAGCCCAAAGATTGGAAGCGTTTGCACCTTAATTTTGGAGAATTGTCTGTGTTTCCAAAGGTTAGAGAAAATGTAAGTGAAAGGGATGAGGGGGCATCCAGTACTGTTAGTCAACAAGAACAGGTGGTGAAAGGGGAAACTAGAACTCCCATTAAACAGTATGGACAGGAAGGCACAAGGCCAAAACAAAAGGAAGTAATTAGAAGAATAAAACAAGATAAACCAGAATCCACCACACCAAAACAAAAGGAGGTGATTAGGAGAATAAAACAGGACAAACAAGAATCCATCACACCAAAGAAGAAAGAAGTGATTAAGAGAGTGAAACAGGAGCCAGAAGAAGAAGAAGTAATAGTAGAAACAGTCATTGCAGGAGGAGTAGAACGAAAGGGTCTTGTGATTCCTTGTTTGGCACAGAGAAATAAACGGATAGTAAACAGAGCATTAATTAGAGAGAAAAAGGAAGATTCCTAAGTGCTTGAGGAATACATGTGTTGCTATGTACCTAAGGTTATTCATATGTGTGTGATTTATGTGTAACGATTTAATATTTGCTTAGGAATGCGTTATATGGTGATGGATGTCCACACATAGAATGAGTATGTTTAGGATTGATAGTGTTTGTGAATAGACAGAAAGATTTGAAATTCAAAAGGGGGATTGTCAGAGTGTGATTTTCAGATTTTTCTGCAATTCAACCATTGTATAAGATGCTGTGTTGTGTAACCAGGCTTTTATAGGGTTAAAACAGCAGAAGTGGAGTCCAGCACTGTTTTGACCTTCAGCTGTGTAAACATACTGATAAGGGAGACGCTGAGCTTTTTGAGCCAGTCACCATGCTGATTCCTCTGTGAGATGCCGGCTGCTGTATTTGTCGCCGTCTAAGGCTTGGCCTTACTTGATCTCCCTGAACAAACCACACAGCTTTAAGGTACAACTCAGTTTTAGTGTGCAGGAAAGAAGAAAGCGTGAAGGCCAAACAATGCCTTAAAATAGCAATCAGGAACAGCAGGTAGTATAGCCCTGCAGCGGGGATTCCAAGCCGGATGCACTGGGAGAGTCTCTGGGTAGATTCCCTCCGAATCCGTAACCGGGCGGCTTGGGAAAGCAAGGAAGGTTTAGCATCAAAGTCTTTAGCAGCAACAGGCTTGAGCAGGACGCACGGAGTTCAATGGACCAAGGCAGCCCAGTGGAAGGGGCGGAGGTAGCTTGGATCAGACCGTTCGCGGCCGGCTCTTCAGAGTAACATTCTGTGATGGCAGGAGTGCAATACGGGGACCTCTCATATAGGATTCCCTTAGCCCGTCCCAGTGCGTCGAACATCAAGCCCGATGATTGATGAGAAACTATATGTTTATGGTTACCTCAGGTTCTTTAGAATGTTCCCCAATTAACGGGCGCAGATGTTTTGGGGAGGATTGGTTTATGGTTCCTCTGTAGCGCCAGGCCGAAAGGGAGTCTCGCTTTGGTAACCTTGAGTGCAGTTATCTATGCATTCCGTGCCACTTTCACACGAGAATGCAGAGAAGCTTCAAAGGGACCTGGGAAGCATCAAACTGATGGTTTAACCACTTCCTAGGCCGGATGGGCCTATACAGGGCCGGGCAAATGGGCAGCCTGGAGGCTCTGTGGTGTGACAGTATTGCTCTATGTGAGAAATGCTTTACTTTGATCACTTAAGGAATAAAAGAACTTTCTAAGTTCAGACCTGGCTTTGCTTCATCACGGGGGCGCGGACAGTCTCAGGGTTGGTGTTGGAGTGCTGGGAGACTTCAACATTCATGTTGAGACTGCCCTGTCAGGAGTGGCTCATGACTTCAAGTCTTTCCCTACCCATGCTGTGGGACACACTTTGGATCTTGTTTTCTGTGAAGGATGGGATGCTGGTGATTGTGGCATAGAGGAATTTTTCACAGTCCTGTTGTCATGGACTGATCCCCACCTGGTCAGATTTAGACTCGCTGGGACTACGAAGTTCCAAAGTGGTGGGGGACCGATTAAGATGGTCTGAGGGATACTTTTTAATTGGTGCAGCCAAGTAGACTTGTGGATCCGGATGGATTCCTGATGACTCTTGGGGTTTTCCTGACATCTTGGCAGGTGATTTTGTCAAAGCTCTGGCTGGAATGGGGAAATGCCCAGCGCGGTGGCTGGACGTCCCTTCTCATGGAGGAGAGCCAAACCAGCCCCTTAGTTTTCCAAGGAGTTGGCGGCAATGAAGCAAGTGAGATGGAGACCACAGTGACATTGGCAGAAAACCCAAAGCAAATGTGACTGAGCACGGGCTAGAGCATATTTGGAAACCTACTTCACGGCAATAGCAACAGCAGAGAATTTATTCCTTGATACCACCATTGCACCTGCAAGGAACCATCCAACTGAGCTGTTTTGAGTTGCCTGAGGGCTATTACATATGGGTCCCTAACATATCCCTAACCATTCAGCAGGCCACTGTGCAGAATTTGTAAGGCACTTTGCAGATAAAACCACTCAGATCCATTCTGACTTGGGTGCTGTTATTAACACAGTTCCAATGGATGTAACTTTGGCTCCTGCTTGTCCGGTGTTGAGGGATACTTTTTAATTGGTGCAGCCTAAGTATGTGAACAGGATCCTTGGAGAGGTGAGAGCTACCACTTGTAATCTAGGTCCTTGCCCTTCCAAGCTGATCAAACAGGCCAGACGGGGACTGGCAAAGTGGGTGAAGATGGTGGTCAGTCCCTCCTTGGAACAAGGCAAAGTTCCAACTTACCTAAAGGAGGTGGTTGTAAGACCAATATTAAATAAAATCATCCCTAAATCCCTCTATAATTAACAATTAACAATTATCAGCCAGTGTCCAACCTTCAATTTCTGAGCAAGGTTCTGGATGTTGAGGTGGCCTCTAGGGATTTCTGAATGAAATAAATTATCAATATCAATTTCAATCTGGTTTCAGGCCTGGCTATGGAAAAGACAACTTTGATCACCTTGATGGATGACCTTCTCAGAGAGCTAGACCGGGGGAGTGTGTCCCTGTTGGTTCTCCTGGATCTCTCAGTGGATTTCAATACCATTGACCATGATATCCTTTTGAGTCATCTTGCTGGGATACGACTGGGAGGCATCATTTTACAGTGGCTCTGATCCTTCCTGGAGGGCTGTACCCAGAAGACTGTGCTGAGGGACTCCTGTTTGAACCCCCAGCCATTGATCTGTGGGCTTCCTCAGGGTTCTGTTTGTCCTCCCATGCTGTTTAACATATACATGAAACTGCTTGAAGAGGTCATCCAGAGTTTTGGAATATGGTGCCACCTATATGCGGATGGCACCCTACTCTTCTACTCCTTTCCACCTGATGCCAAGGAAGCTGTCCTGACCCTAAACCAGTGCCTGTCATCAGTAATGGACTGGATGAGGGCAAACAAATTGAAACTTAATCCAGACAAGACAGAGATACTCCTAGTCAGTCAAAAGATAGATCAGGGAATAGGGAAGTCGCAGGTTATAGCTTCCAAACTATCTTCAAAGTCAGCCCTATGTAGAGAATGTTGCAGGAGTCCAGATGGGAAGTAAGCAGGGTGTGGATTACCTACTGTAAAATCATATAAACTGTCATTTTCAAATACTGAATACTAAATAGTGCTATGATCATTGTCAACTATGAAACTTTGAAAGAAACCAAACAAAATTGGAGTAAAATATATAAATGGCTTTAGAAATCCTTGTGTATAAATATTGCCATTAATAATCTCTTCTACTCTACTACTCAATGGGTCACATGTTTCAACCATAATTCTGCTGTGCCCCTTTAATAGCATATCTCTTGTCCACAAAAGATATGAGTTCTTTGCATATTTATTTATTTATTTATTTATTTATTTATTTATTTTGACTTCTACACCGCCACTCCCGGAGGCTCAGGGCGGTTTACAGTAGGGTTATGTAAAACAATAGCAGATAAAACACAGAATAAAACACAGAATTAAGAGATGTAAAAACATCCAAAGGCCTGCCTGAACAAATGTGTCTTGCACATTCTGCAGAAGGTGTTCAAATTTCGCAGAGCCCGCTCCTCTGTCATGTATCAATGAAAATAATATTTTTAAATAACCACAAAATTTGACACATCTTTTTGACTGTTCAGAAAATCTGATGAGAAGAATCTTGGACCAATCATAATCTTTGCAATTCTGGACTTGTTCTGTGTATAGTTCATATGTGGTGGGTTCAGTAGACTTTTTCATGCACATGTGAATTTAGTGTAAAATAACTCTTAAACTGTGAATATTGTTTCTAAAATTAAACAATTTATTAATTTTATTTTCTGTGCAGACAATACTGTTTTTGGGTGTCCCCAAAACTAAAGTTAGGGTTGATTTTATTTTTATTATCACATTTTTGTAAATGTGATAATTAGAATCAGTTTGAACTTTTTCTTTCTTTCTTCTTTAAGTTAACATTTTCCACCCTTTTTCATATCAGTGTTGTTTGTGGAAATGTTTCTAAGAAGTTGTTACCCTCTCTGTGCTCTACAAATATGCAGAACAGAAACTTCAATAAAGTAAACAAAATAGAGGAACAAAGTTCGGTTTTACACATTCAGTAGAGTCAAGTGGTAAAACTGCTCCCTGCTTTATTATTTCAGGCTGAGTGTGAAATATTGCACATTCAGTGCTCATTCACTTTTAAACATCTTGCATATCGGGGGGGAAAACAGCAGGTGTAACAGAACAGTTCTTTTTATCCTTTTCCCTAAATATTTTTTCTATCTCCTGTGTGCAAAAAGTTGGAAAATATTCAAACTATGCAACAAAACTGCTCTGTAGTCTGAAACTCAGAATGGCCAAGTGCTGGGGAAAACAAGCTTTTGTCACTGGATGCGGTTCGTTGACTAACACAACCCTTAATGACTTGTCATGCTCTGCTACAACCAGCCCTTTGTTAGCAGCAGAGTTCACAAAGTGACAACTGGAGAAGGCTCCTTTACCTTTAATATTTATATGCTTATGAACAAAGCAGCTGCTACCCTCTCCCTAATTGTATGACCAAGTCTATTGACTAGAATTGCCAGACTGGAAATTGGAGAGGGCTAACTTTAATCATTGTGCAGCAGAAACAATTTCAGCAAGTATTTCTTGTTGGTTGCATGAGCAGTATCTACTGAAATCTCCTCTTCTACACAATCATTATAGGAGATCCCTTCAGTTCTCAACTGGAAAACAACAATTAGACAGTGAAGCAGCTGCCTTATGCATAAGTATTTAAATCTTTGTGTGTGTGTGATCCTCCCCAACCAAGAATGATTAATCCCTAAAGTATACTCCCTATTGTGCAAAAACTTTTTCTTTCAGTTCTTGGTCATGATACCAATTTCTCTATTTATTCACCTGTTCGGAAAGATGCATAGCGTGCAGAAAAGATATATACTGCAAGAAAAAACCTTCAACATATTGCAATTGACTATGAGGCTCTAAAAAGGAAGCTAAAGAACCTAGCAGCACAGATTCCTATTCCATTACTTATTCCTGTTGAAAGGCATGGCTCAGAAAGAGGGAGAACAATACAAGAAGTGAAAGACTGACTCTACAGATTATGCCATCAAGACTGGTTTGACTTTGTGGACTGTGATCTACATTTTCATGGAGAGAGAATTCTAGCAGTAGAACTGTTGCACCTCAAAGCATTTAGAAAGAATCCGTTTGCTAGGAATCTCACAAATCTGATCAGGAGGAATTTAAACTGAGTTATACGGGGGAGAAAGACGACATCCCAAAGAGCAAAGGATACCAAGTACTTGATCTTAATGATACAGTGGGAACTAGGCCAAAGGTAAAAGAACCCAATGATGGGCATGAAAAAATAAAGAAGAAATAAACAGGAAAATGACACATAATTTTAGAAGTCTCTATACTAATGCAAGAAACATGGAAAACAAGCAGGATGAACTTGAATTCTTAATATAAGAAGGTGAATACAACATTTACTGCTTTAGAAATGTTCTAGGTTCTCCAGAGTGATTATATGTTAACTTCCAGCAGAAGCATTCATTTCAATTGGGTTTGCAATTATCCGCAGTTTGTAGCTTCAGGTAAATCAGTCCAGGTTATGTTATGCACACGAAATCCAAGTAGTTAATAGAAGATAAGAACATAAGAACATAAGAACATAAGAAGAGCCATGCTGAATCGGACCTCAGCCCATCTAGTCCAGCATTCTGTATCACACAGTGGCCCACCAGTTGTACACGGGATCTCGAGCAGAAGGGAGGGCAAAACCCTGACCTGCTCCCGACCCCCCCACAACCAGTACCCAGGGAAATCCTGCCTACCTCAACCAACTCCGAGGTGGCACTTGAATGTCCTTTTCAGTAACTACCGATACACTTGGTATCCATGAATCTGTCTAATCCTGCCTTGAAGTTGTTCAGGCTGACAGCTGTCACAACCTCTTCTGGAAGTGAGTTCCATAACCCAATGACCCTCTGGGTGAAGAAATATTTCCCTTTATTAGTCCTAATTTTCCCTACCTTGGAGCTTCAGGAGTGCCCTCTAGTCCTAGTGTTTTGTGACAAAGAAAATAATTTTTCTTTATTCACCTTTTCTATCCCATGCATGATTTTATACACTTGATCAAGTCACCTCTTAAACGCCGTCTTTCAAGGCTGAAAAGACCAGGCGTTGCAACCTGGTTTCATAAGGGAGCCGCTCCATCCCTTGGATCATTCTTGTTGCCCTTTTCTGTACCTTTTCCAGTTCCGTTATATCCTTCTTAAGGTGCGGAGACCAGAATTGTACACAGTACTCCAAATGTGGCCTTACCATAGATTTGTAGAGAGGTAATACAACATTTGCTGACCTATTTTCGATTCCCTTTCTGATCATGCCTAGCATAGAATTTGCTTTTTTCACTGCTGCAGCGCACTGGGTTGACATCTTCATTGAGCTGTCCACCAAGACCCCAAGATCCCTTTCCTGGTTTGTCTCGGAAAGCTTTGACCCCATCAGTTGATAAGTGTTGCATTTGCCACTTTGTTGCCCATTCACTCAATTTCACTCAAGATGAAGGAAGATGAAGGGATAAGGTATTGGCTGATCCAGATTCTGCCGGTCATAAAGGATAAGTATGACAGCAAGTGATTGGCACAGTAGGGAGATTTAAAAAGATACAGAGAAATCTTGTGTCACATTCAATCATGCTTAACAGGAATATAAACATTTCTAATGTATTTGACTACACACATCAGTGTTCTACTCATGGTGAAACTTGTGGACGGATAATAGTTTCATGGGAAATGCTGGGAGTTTAGATATTCACCCAATACCTCTGCCTCCTCCACTATCAGTGCAAAGCACTCCTTTATGCTTTATGAACTTATCTAACTCAAAGGATCTGGACATTTTCACACTTTAATGTGTGTGTTTTTTTTAATTGGGTGCATGTTTCTCATAATCTTCAGCAAATCCTACATTATGCTATTTCCTAAACCTAACCTAGACCTAGTAATTAACCTTTTATTTATCTGGAAATATACCAATGCCAAGATAATGGTAGATTATTCTTATCATAGGATGATTAAGCCAAGTGTTGGAAGGATGAATCTCTGTGTGTCTCATTTTGCATCCTTTCAGGTCACCTGCTGCCCTCAGGTGTGGTTTCCATATTAATAGGTTTCACACCTGCTGCCCTCAGGTGTGGTTTCCATATTAATAGGTTTCAAGGTTTTACTCCAGACTTTAAAGGTGCTATAAAAAGATGCCCTATGAGGAGCAGCTTAAAATGCTGGTTATATTTAGCCTGCAGAAGAAAAGGTTAAGAGAAGAGATGATAGCCATGTATGAATATGTGAAAGGATGCCATAAGGAAGAGGGAGCAGGGTTGTTTTCTGCTGCCGTGGAAAATAGGACTTGGAGCAATGAGTACAAATTACAAAAATGGAGATTCCACCTGAACATTAGGAAGAACTTCCTGACTGTAAGAGCTGTTCAACAATGGAAATCTCTGCCTCAGAGTGCGATAGAGGCTCCTTTTTAAAGGCTTTCAAACAGAGGCTGGATGGCCATCAGTAGGGGATGCTTTTATTGTGTGTTTCCTGCATGTCAAAAGCTTGGACTGGTTGACTCATGTAGTCGCTTCCAACACTAAGATGCTATGACTCTACATATTTTCGTCCTGTTTGGAAACTAGGCTTCAGCCATTTGGATAAAATTAAAGCTTAGACTAAACCCCAGAGTTAATTCCCTACTCTACTGATATGGAAGGTACCTTATACAGACGGTGGGAACTATATCACATTTTAGATGCCTTTGCAAATGAAAAAACAGACCCAAGAATCTAGAAAATTTATACAGTAGAAGGCAGAGAAAAAACTTTACAATGTACTTTTTATTAATAGGAAATCTTTGACATGGGGGAACATTTAACATTGAATTTCTCTCCCCTGCACACACCTGTATACATATACACATCTACAGCTACATATAATGTGAACTGACAATATTTATTTATTTATTTATTTATTTATTTGTGGTATTTATATCCTGCCCTTCTTACCCCGAAGGGGACTCAGAGCAGCTTACATGTCATATCTACATAGTTCTCTCTTGTCACCTCAGGCATCTATCACTTCATTCTACTGCATATCTAAATAGGGGTTTACACTGAAGGAATCCCATTAATCTCTGTAGCTGTAGAGCATTTCTTGTTGCCAACTCTTCAGGGTTTGGGTTTGTTTTCTTTTTTAACAGCCACTATATTGTAGCTTCCAAAAGTATGGAGTTGTGCTATCTTATTTGACAAGTGGGGGCTTTCTCTCTCCCCTCATATTCCTTTTCTTCAAATAAGTGCTTCAAAACTTGCAGACTTTGACAGGAAATATTCCATAAACAATGCGTCAGTCTTCACTGCTGGTGACAGCAAAAATGCATATTATCTGGAACTGACTTAAAGCCTTGAAGAAGGCACACCAATATTAATGCACTGGGGCATGAATTCCATATAAATATCTCTGGCTATGTATAGGCATGTATCAGACAAATGGGTAGGCGGTGAGATGAAGGGGATTGTCTGCTAAAGATACATCCTCAAAGTGGTGTAATTGTTGTTATTGCTGACAGTGATTAAGCAATATAGGGTGTAGATGATGAGGATACTGTCCTGGGCCCAGTCCTGTTCAACATCTTTATCAATGATTTAGATGAAGCTTTAGAAGGCATGATGCAGGCGGCACCAAATTGGGAGTGATAGCCAATACTCCAGAAAACAGGAGCAGAATTAGAGACATGGGCCAAAACTAACAAAATGAATTTCAATGGGGACAAATGCAAGATTCTCCACTTAGGCAGAAAAAAATGAAATACAAAGATACAGAATGGGGGATGCGTGGCTCGTGAGCAGTACGTGCGAAAAAGATCTTGGAGTCCTTGTGGATAACAAGTTAAACATGAGCCAATGATGTGATGCGGTGGCCAAAAAAAAAGCCAATGGGATTTTGGCCTGCATCAGAAGGAGTATAGTATCATGATCCAGGAAGTCATACCATCCCTATATTCTGCCTTGGTTACACCACACTTGGAATCACACCGTGTTCAATTCTGAAGAGAGATATTGACAAGCTGGAATGTGTCCAGAGGAGAATGATTAAAATGATTAAGGGTCTGGAGAACAAGCCATATGAGGAGCAGGTTAAAGAGCTGGGCATGTTTAGCATGAAGAAGAGAAGGTTGAGAGGAGACATGATAGCTATCTATAAATATGTGAGAGGAAGTCATAGGGAGGAGGGAGCAAGCTCGTTTTCTGCTGCCCTGGAGAATATGATACAGAACAATGGCTTCAAACTACAAGAAAGGAGATTCCAGCAGAACATTAGGAAGAACATCTTGACTGTGAGAGCCATTGAGCAGTGGAAGTCTCTGCCCCAGGGTGTGGTGGAGGCTCATTCTTTGGAGCCTTTTAAACAGAGGCTGGATGGCCATCTGTCGCGGGTGCTTTGAATGAGATTTTCCTGCTTCTTGGCAGGGGATTGGACTGGATGGCCCACAAGGTCTCTTACAACTCTATGGTTCTATTATTCTAGGAGGAGGAGGAAGAGGAGGAGGAGGAAGAGGAGAGAAGAGAAGAAAAGGGAGACGCAGAGATCTTGGAGATGATCTAGTTCAGTGCCAGTCTTATTTTAAGAGTGAATGAGTGGATACAAGTTAAATAAATCTGTGCTAAAAGTCGGTGTTTGAGAGTGTATCTGGGTCCACTATAATTCCAGTATCCTGAAACCTATGCACGAGAATCTTGGACAAGATGCTATGGAGACTTGAAACATGTTGGAATTTGTTTCTTGAGAAGGCTATATCAATTTCAGTTACCTGAAATCTATCTCCAACCAGCAGTATTCCATTTAGAAGTTAGGCAATTCTAATTCTCTCAAAGACAGAGGCCCAACAGATTCATTTTCTTTATAAAGTATCTCATCAACTCCATGTATGTTTTCCCAGCAGGGCTATAAATGCTACTAACCCCAACCCTAACAAGCATAAATATAGGCATCTCTATACATGCATGGAAGAATGGATAAATCTACACCAAAGGTGACAACTTTTCACTTGCATTCTAACTACTTGCTGACTGAGATACTAGCTGACCAGAGCATTGGACAATTCCTCACATAGAAAAGTGGGTTGCAAAAGTATACATATACAAATTCTTACTGAGTTAGTCTAGGCTGTATTAGCTTACACTAAAGGAATACACTAATATGATTGAAAAAGATTAAACCAGTCCCTACTCCAGTAAATAATGCCTGACTGTTCACTTGAGGGAATGATATTAGAGGCAAAGATGAAGTACTGAGAAGACGGGAAAGCTTGGAGAAGACAATGATGCTGGGGAAAATGGAAGGGAAAAGGAAGAGGGGCCGACCAAGGGCAACATGAATAGATGGTATCCTTGAAGTAGCTGGCTTGACTTTGAAGGAGCTGGGGGTGGCCACAACTGACAGGGAGCTCTGGCATGGGCTGGTCCATGAGGTCAGAAAGAGTCAAAAGCAACTGAATGAATAAACAACAAAATATGATTGAATACTACTCCAGAAAATTTCCTCACCCTGTGTTTCAGACAATAAAGGCTGCCATTTCCTCATCCTCACAGCTGGCACCACCATTATCTTCAGTGAAACTTGGGCACTGGAGTAGAATTCAGATGCTACCTTAGTAAAAATATCCTACTGCTAAGAGGTCAAATGAACAGTGTTGCAAACAATGCAAAGGACAATCCAAGGGTACACAGTGGCATTTGAATGCACAGCTGCCAGGAGAGGTGTGATAGTCTCACATTCTCATTTTATTGAGTTTCTCCAAACTTCATCATCATTATCTGTAACAAGTAAAAAAAAGAAAGAAATATCCAAAGACTTGTAAAAAAGTTAATCAAGACCAAAACAAACAGTAAATCTACAAAAAGGAAAAAAAGTCTAATTATCTAGAATAAAGGAGTTGAATTATAAAAACATATTAACAAGAAATGGAAGTAGTCAGCCAGCAGTGGGAGGGGGGCTTACCAGTGTTTTGCATTGAGTGTCACATGTATGACTATCTGCCTGCTGGGCAGAAGTCTTGGGTGTGCAGTCGCTGCAGTGAGCTCCTGGCTCTCAGGGAACGTGTTCTTTCCCTTGAAGCCAAGGTAGCAGACCTGGAGAAGCACAGAGAGGAAGTGAGGCAGGAGGAAGAGAACTCCAGGGATGAAATAGGAGCATCCCACTCCATTCTGAGCAGCCCTCCAGCTGCTTTGGAAAATGGGGATCTTGGGCAGGGAGGACACCAGTCTGAGGAAGAGGGACTGGCTCCCTTAGTTGGGACCCCTTCCTCGGAGGATGTGCCCATATCCTCTTGCACCGAGGATACTTCTCAACGGGAGGTAGGAGGAGGGCTTCTTGTAGTGGGCGATTCGATTGTCAGGAACATAAAAAGCTGGGTTTGTGATGGATGTGATGACCGCATGGTAAATTGCCTGCCGGGTGCAAAGGTTGCGGACATCACGAGGCATCTAGATAGGCTGGTAGATAGTGCCGGGGTGGAGCCAGCAGTCGTGGTACACGTCGGTACCAATGACATTGGGAAGGCCAAACGGATGGTCCTGGAAGCCAAATTTAGGTTGCTAGGTAGAAGATTAAGGTCCAGGACCTCAAAGGTAGCATTCTCGGAAATTCTACCAGTTCCACGCGCAGGGACAGCCAGACAAGCAGAGCTCAGGAGCTTCAATGTGTGGATGAGGCAGTGGTGTCGAGAGGAAGGGTTTAGATTTGTTAGGAACTGGGGGACATTTTCGGGAAAGCCAAACCTTTACAAAAGGGACGGGTTACACTTGAACGAAAATGGAACCAGACTGCTGGCAATTAATATTAAAAAGGCTTCAGAGCAGCTTTTAAACTGATTCCTTGGGGAAAGTCGACAGGAGCTGGGCAGCTTCCGGTTCGAGAGGGTGAAACGCCAAGTATGGAGGATGAAATTTACGCACAAATGGCTGAGTCAACAGAAAAGATAGAAAGTACTCAAGAGGTAGGACATGGTAGGCCCTCTACAAATTCTCATAAACAGCCAAAATATAAAGGGCATCAGAGCAATAAATATAAATGTCTGTACGCAAACGCTAGAAGCTTTCGAACAAAAATAAGGGAGTTGGAATGTTTGGCAAAAGAAAAAAATATATTATTGGCATAACAGAAACCTGGTGGACAGAGGAAAACAATTGGGACACAAAAATTCCAGGTTATAAACTGTACAGGAAAGACAGGAGAGGGAAAAACGGTGGCGGTGTGGCCTTGTACATAAATGAAGAGCTAGAATCTCATGAATTAGAATTTCAAGAAAATTCAAACTCACCTACAGAAACATTGTGGGTAAAAGTCCCAGGACAAAAAACTAATCTAGCATTAGGGATCTGCTATCGCCCTCCCAACCAAACTCCAGAGGCAGACTGCTATCTGGAAAATGAAATTAAACAGGCCTCAAAAAGCAATAAATTAGTTATAATGGGGGACATCAACTATCCCCGAATAGATTGGCTAAATTCTTGTTCTACGCATGAAAGAGAGAAAAGGTTCCTCGACATGCTAGCTGATTATTCCCTTGAGCAGATGGTCATAGAACCAACCAGGGGAAAGGGGATCCTGGACTTGGTGCTAACTGATGAACAAGATCTCGTTCAAGATGTCCTTGTAACTGAGCCCATAGGTACCAGTGACCACAACACAATAACCTTCAACTTAAGTTTGGATAGCAAACTGTCAGTGAAAACTAACACAGAGACCTTAAATTTTCACAAAGGGAATTTCACCAAAATGAGAAAAATAGTAAAGAACAAACTAAAAGGAACAGTAAAAAAAATCAAATCCCTCCAGAATGCTTGGAAACTGCTTAAAAATACTTTAAAACAAGCCGAACAAAAATGCATTCCTAAAATAAGAAAGAGGCCGGGAAAGTCCAAGAGGACATCGGTATGGCTTACAAATGAAGTAAAAGATGTGATTGGAAAAGAAGAAAAACTCATTTAAGAAATGGAAGGCTCTTCCTACTGAGGAGAACAGAAACGAACACAAGCTCTGGCAAACTAAATGCAAAGCAACCGTCAGGAAAGCCAAGAGAGATTTTGAGGCACATATAGCTAAGAACATTAAAAAAAACTTCTTTAAGTACATCAGAAGCAGAAACCCAACTAGAAAAGCAGTTGGGCCACTTGACGAAAATGGTAAGAAAGGGACAATAAGTGAAGACAAGGAGATTGCTGAGCGGCTAAATGACTTCTTTGCCTCCGTTTTCACACAGGAGGACAGACAACATATGCCTGCAGCTGAGTCAGTTTTTTTTTTCAGGGAGCGAATTAAATGAATTAAACCAGATAGAGATAAACAAGGAAGATGTTCTCACATGCCTTGCTAAACTAAATGTCAACAAATCACCAGGGCCAGATGGCATCCACCCCAGAGTTCTTAAGGAACTCAAGTGTGAAATTGCTGAAATTCTAGCCAAAATATATAACCTTTCTCTAAGATCAGGCACTGTACCCGAGGACTGGAGGGAGGCAAATGTAACTCCGATCTTCAAGAAAGGATCCAGGGGTGATCCAGGAAATTATAGGCCAGTTAGTCTAACCTCAGTTCCAGGCAAAGTGATGGAAACCATTATTAAAGAAAAAATTACTAAGCACATAGAAGAACAGGCATTGCTGAAGGAAAATCAACGGTTTCTGCAAAGGCAAATCATGTCTTACTAACTTGATAGAATTCTTTGAGGGTGTAAATAAACACATAGATAAAGGGGACCCAGTCGATATTGTTTACCTTGACTTTCAAAAGGCTTTTGACAAAGTCCCTCACCAAAAGCTCCTAAATAAGCTCTTCAGCCATGGAATCAGGGGACAGGTCTTGTCCTGGATTGGAACCTGGCTAAACTGTAGGAAACAAAGGGTGGTAATAAATGGACACTTCTCTGGATGGAAAGAGGTGAGAAGTGGCGTACCCCAAGGTTCAGTTTTAGGACCGTTACTTTTAATTTATTCATAAATGATCTGGATGTAGAAGTAAATTGTGAGGTAGCAAAGTTTGCAGATGACACTAAACTGTTCAGGGTAGTTAAAAATGAAACTGACTGTAAAGAGCTCCAGAAAGATCTCTCGAAATTGAGTGAATGGGCAACAAAGTGGCAAATGCATTTTAACCTAAACAAGTGTAAAGTCATGCACATTGGGGCAAAAGAACCCCAAATACACTTATCAACTGATGGGATCAAAGCTTTCTGAGACAAACCAGGAAAGGGATCTTGGGGTTTTGGTGGACAGCTCAATGAAGATGTCAACCCAGTGCGCTGCAGCAGTGAAAAAGCAAATTCTATGCTTGGCATGATCAGGAAGGGAATCGAAAATAGGTCGGCAAATGTTGTATTGCCTCTCTACAAATCTATGGTGAGGCCACATCTGGAGTACTGTGTACAATTCTGGTCACCGCACCTCAAGAAGGATATAACGGAACTGGAAAAGGTACAAAGAAGGGCAACAAAAATGATCCAAGGGATGGAGCAGCTCCCTTATGAAATCAGGTTGCAACGCCTTGGTCTTTTCAGCCTTGAAAGACGGCGTTTAAGAGGTGACTTGATCGAAGTGTATAAAATCATGCATGGGATAGAAAAGGTGAATAAAGAAAACATATTTTCTCTGTCACACAACACTAGGACTAGGGGGCACTCCCTAAAGCTCCAAGGTAGGAAAGTTAGGACTAATAAAGGGAAATATTTCTTCACCCAGAGGGTCATTGGGTTATGGAACTCACTTCCAGAGGAGGTTGTGACAGCTGTCAGCCTGGACAGCTTCAAGGCAGGATTAGACAGATTCATGGATACCAAGGGAATCAGTAGTTACTGAAATGGACATCCAAGTGCCACCTCTGTGTTGATGGAGGCAGGCAGGATTTTCCCCTCGGTACTGGTTGTGGGGTCGGGAGCAGGTGAGGGTTTTGCCCTCCTTTCTGCTAGAGATCCCTGTGTACAACTAGTGGGCCACTGTGTGACACAGAATGCTGGACTAGATGGGCTGAGGCCCGATTCAGCATGGCTCTTCTTATGTTCTTATGTTCTTATTTTATTCTGATCTTTACTTTGTATCAAGATTATCCTACTGACAACCCAACCACAAGTAGGCACATTGAATCAATTGTTGAATGGTGACACAACATTTATGAACATTCAGTGATTCAGTGGGTTTACTCTCATTGTGACCATAAATAGAATGCAGGTCTCTTCTACTACATGAAATGAAATCAATTTTAATATATTTCTTTGTCCCAAGTTGAGTGTCCTTTAAGTGTATTCATGCAATTTTCACAGCTGTGGCTTAAAATGTGTGTTATGTAAAAAAAAAATTGTGCACCTTGTCTATTCTTGGTATATTTTAACCATTCATATTTTAAATTATGCATACTGATCTCTATGCACTCTATTTCTTTAAAATACCACATAATACCTATGAAGGTCTGAATGCTCTAGGTGAGTGTGCATTTCCTTGAAAACAATTCATATGCATTATGAAAATGTAACAACTAAATCTAACTAGATGTCATCATACCTCTAGCTAGGAGTAATTTTGAAGACTACAGGCACATTGATGCTTCTTCCATTATGACCCCACAGGAAGAGGTGAACATGCAGTCCAGCAGAAAAGAAAATTCACAAAATAGCAAAGTTTTCTAAAGTGCTGATGGGGAAAATTGTCATGGCACAACTTCACTGACCAGTCTTGACATTTTCTACAATATATGAGGTAATTAGTATTCTTCCCTACATGTGGTAGGATTGGTACCTGCAGCCTTCAGTGGAGTATGTACAAGGGAGAAAGAGTGTGTGCATGTTTTATTAGCTGATTATTAACTCTGCTGCTTGCTCTGTTTTAATGACCCGTGCCATTAATCTGTGCAGCTAACTTCCAGTCCTATCCTTGCCTCCCTGTCAGGTCTTCACGCCCATAAATATAACCACTTGCACACCACCATGCAGGACTAGGTAAATCACTTCCTCCACTCTTCCCACTCTGAAATATAACATTTATGATCTGGAGTCACAAGCGCAAGTACACTGTTCACAAAAGTTGAAGAGAAGAATGATGCACTGGTTTTCTTTGCAGCAGCTTTTGGATTCAATTGGCTGAGAAAGTTTGAGTTAATGCTAGGAACCACCACATATTTCATCTAACAGGCTTTATTTATTTATTTATTTATTTATTTATCACTTAATTGTTTGCTTGAATGTATAGCCTGCCTTCCTCACAAGGTGGCATCCAATGCTCTATTGCAGGGTTAGACAGCCCTTTCTTTAGCTACACATCTCACACAACCAGATGTGAAGCTCTGGTAGTCGGAAATGGATATGTGGCTGTTTTTGCAGCTGAGTGGTGATTTTAAGAAAACTGTGGTAGACTGAGAAAGCCAAACTATCATATCTGAAAACTGGGAGGTTTTTTCCAGTTTTTTTTAAAAAAAATGAGTATTCTGGAGCAAAAGTTGTATCAGGTTATAACTTTAGAAGTATAAAGTTATAGCCTTTGTTTTTCATTCCACCAAGTAGGATGTTTAGCCCCTCAGAGTTTTGTTGCAGTATTCACAAAGAGTTCGAATTCCTTCATCAAACAGAGTATGATATGCTGCCCATGCAGTTTTGTGTCCTCCCCATCTTTGCAGCTTTCAAGCCTAGAGAGGAGCTTTTGTTGCTTACCAATGAGGAGCATTGGAGATAATTCAGCTAAGGGGGTGATGGAAAAAACTGGGACAGAACACACTTCCATTTCCCTTCTCTTATAGTGGAGAACTGCTGGTTATTTCATTTTTTGAGTTGCTTTCCTCTCTTTCCCATCAACAAGCAACAACTGTCTCCCTTCTTGGGTGATGATAGCTACTAAATTGATGATTGGGACAGATGCAAAGGGCTAGTCCAGGCCTGCACAACTTGCAGACCTCCAGCTTTTTTGGCCTCCAACTCCCAGAAGCTCTAGCCAGCTTGTGTAATGGTTAGGAAATCTGCGAGTTGAAGGCCAAAACAGCTGGAGGGTCATAGGTTGTGCAGGCCTGGATTAGAGGATATTACTCTGCATGCTAGGCATGTAGCCAGGGGGGGGGGGCTTGGGGGGGGCTTCACCCCCATTCTTAGGATAGTCCACAAGAAGGCCTTACTGGTACATTATTTAAACGGTTATGTGTATTCATATCATGATCAATATATCCCATATGCATGGGGGTATTGGGATAAGGATACAAAAGGTTTGCTAGGGTAGACCCTCTCTCACTCAGTCTCAGCCTCCCCCCCCCCCGAATCAAATTCAGCCCCTCCCAAATCAAAATCCTGGCTATGGCCCTGCTGCATGCTGTTCAAAAATAAAATTATCACTGCATTGGGAATTTGAAGTGTAGTCTTCCTTGTGTAAGTGTACCTTTTATAGGAAGAGTGGGCTAAATGTCCAGCTTCAAGTTGTTTAACATAAGCAACCATTTTAATATGTATATTTCTTCTAATTTAGATTATTAGCACCTTTAATAAAATTCTTTGTTTATTGTGTCAGAAACAAATTGTGGCTACAGTTAAAATGTATTTAAAAACACAAACAAAGTTAAAAACTTAGCTTTGTGCTAAATGTCCTTTGACCAGAAGCCACTTGGAGTGCCTCTGGTGTCGCTGTGAGAAGGTCCTCCATTGAGCATGTGGCAGGGCTCAGGCTGCATTGTAATAGGAGGTCTGTGGTTTGCTTTTCTCCGCACTCATATGTCGTGGACTCCACTTTGTAGCCCCATTTCATAAGGTTAGCTCTGTATCTCATGGTTGCCCAATCTTTTGTGTGCCCAGGAGGGATTTTCTGATCCGGCCTCAGCCACTGATTGAGATTCTGGATTTCAGCCTGCCACTTTTGGATTCTCTCTTGCTGAGGTATACCTGTGAGTATCTCTGTTCATCTTAGGAAGCTGTTTCTTGATTTAAGGCATTTAGTAAACTGAATTAAGTTTTGTACTCAGACAGGTCACATATCACAGAGTGGATTTACCCTGTAGAATTAAGGCAGTTTGATATTGCTTTAACTGCCATGGCTCAATGTTATGGAATCACGAGGATTTCAGTTTGGTTATGCACCAGCACTCTTTGACAGAGAAGGCTAAAGGCCTTATAACATTACACCTAGGTTTCCATAGCATTGAGCCATAGCAACTAATGTGATGCCAAATTGCACTCATACTACATCACCCAAAGTCTCCCAGAGTACTACTGATAACTGGCCCTCTTACAGACATAATGGTATGCCTGGCCAACTCATAGAAACATGTTTTACATTGCTCTGACTTGCATGATAAGACAATGCTTTTGAGCATGCACAGAGCATCCTCCCATTGTCACATAATTACCCAAGTTATTCAGCTATTGCAAGCATTATTTTTAACATTACAATGTGGAACATTGTGGTTGTATAGAAGGATAATTTGTCAGTGGAGTCTGATGAAATTGGCATCATTTCAGTAAAGTTTACAGGGAAAGCTGCTTTCCAGAGGTAACACAAGACAAGTTTGATGAGCCACTAGCTGTCACATCTATAGAAAGGCTTACTTTTCTATGAGGAAGGCACTGGTTTTATTGTGACAAAGTACAGTGATGCTTGAGAACTCCTAAAACCTAATATATAAGTAAGGTCATGAATTCCAATCCAAGGAGGGGGTGAATATCACACTTTGTGTGCTAAAGATGGATGGTGCTTCACTGTGTTATGCTACAGAGTTAAGGAAAACAGTAAATCATAAGGTGTTCTTGCTCACCTTGCTGAATTTGTAAAATAGATATTACATTTTCCCTCCAACTGAAAGACCCAATTAAGATAGTGAAATGGCATGTTTTACAGATCCAGGGTTCCCAGAAATGAAGCTGGCTTCACAGAAAAGGAAGAAAATGAAGCACTTGGAACTTTTCAGAGGACTGTGCATTTTGCCTTTCCCAACCCTCTGTTCTTGAATTTTCGTTGTGAGGAAAGAATTAGCAAAAAGGGAAAGAGCTCCTTGACCCATTGACTAACCATTGAGTCTACCTTACAAATACCTTGGGCCCTTATACATTTTGCCTTACTAGAACAGAGCTAGCTGTACCATTCAACGCTGTAAGGTGAACTCCTCAAGTAATAATGAACATTGGCATCATTTCAGCAAAGTTTACAGGGAAAATTGCTTTCCAGAGGCATATTGTTCTCTACCCTTTATTTTATTGTATTGTTGAAATAGCCTCTTAATGGGGTTGAATGTAAACCACCCTGAGTCCCCCTTCTGGGGTTGAGAAGGGCTGGTGATAAATATGATAAATAAATAAATACCATGCCCTGGGGAAACCACATTTACAAACCATGTAGGGGTTGGGTCCATAGCATGAGGAAAACATTGTTCTTATCTCAGTTTGACATTGGGATTCTAAGACACTTCATGCCATCATAACATAAAAGTGTACTGCTTGCGATATAATGCTTCCATAACATATGATCACTTCTCAGAGACAACAACATGGTTTCTGTCCATCCTGATTACCTGGAAAGGTGAGCAGGAGGAAGTGGAGCTCTCACGATTGCCTGCGATTCTTGGTTGAGCAATGTATGACATGCAAAGGAACGTTTTCAGACAATTTCATAGAATATTATACTGTGCCACTCTGAGGAGAAAATGTCTCCAAATTTGCAAATCTATTTTCAAACAAAAGTATTCCTTCACAAGATGGCAACGTTATGTTTTGACATGGTGACAATATCTTTTTTCTCTGAATCTTGATTTTCCACAATTTAAGGTTACTGGGGCTTCCTAAATGTTGCATGAGCAATTAGATGCACCACAGATAGAGACACATGTACATATTTCAAATATATGGCAATGTTCCCCAAACAAGAGGACAATGACAGTGGCTGGCATCTTGTAAGTGACATACTATATGCCAAAATGAGTGTGCCTTTTTGTTGGTAGTGCAAAGGGCCTTCTTTGCACAACAAGCCTCACATCTTGAAATTTACTTCTTGCCTATGGAGGCCACGCAACAGTGCCACTTGGTACTGGTGGAGCTGAGTGTGAAGTGGGGGATGATAACGTAGCATCCAGTTTTTGGGACATAACCGGATATTTCTCCACTGCTCCCACTTTCCACTGCCTAGTAAATGGCCATGCCAGAAATAGTGCAGGCAACACATGAGTTCTGTGGGAGGAGAAAGGAAGGATGGAATAGAATTCCACCTGGATGCAACTTTCTATTCCCTTCAGGATCTTGCCTAATATCTGTCTTTTATACTTCATACAGTTGTACATTATCCACTTGTAGAATACAAAGGATATGAAACATTATCTGAATTGGATAGTTAGTATCTATATCTTGGGAAGATTCAGAAGGAAAATAAATGGTATTTATTACAGAGTTAGAGAGAAACAATTGTTCTTCTAAATGATTGATTGAAAGAGATGTCAAGCGATATTAAGCATTGAACAGGCAGGCAGAGTCAACCAAGTAAATGAAAGAATTATCTCTCTTTTAAGGGTATTTGATTCTGAGATAAACAAGTCCTAGTTTTTGCTGACTGATTCTTTGTTCATCTATATCCAAAATCATGTACATTCTCTTTGTAATCTATATGGCAAATAGAAAGTTTGAGAAAAGACCAAGATAGTGAATTGTCCTGGAGTACAGGAACTTACCTGAATTTGACAAACTTAAAGGTTATTCAGTTTTCCCACCGGATAAAACCATTGTTATCTATCTGTATTTGTTGTTTTTATTGTTATAATGTTTAAATTGGTTACACTGATTTTATTGTATGCTATAAGTCTAAGTTTACAGTGTTGCACCCCAGCCAGAATTCACCTTACACTCAACACCAACCAGGAATCCAAAAGCTGTAGTAAAATAGTTTATTGTGAAAAGCACATATAAAAAGGAAAAATCAAAATATGAAATAAGAAAGGTAAAATCGAATAGGTAACGGGGGAAAGCAGTCAACAAGTAATAAGCCAAACCAAACTGGCAATAGGAAAAACATTCCAAAGGCAATAATCCAAACAGTCCAAATATGTTCCATGAAACAAGGTACAGAAAAGCCAGAATCAAAACATGAGTATAAATCCAGAAAAACAAGAATCAAAACATAAGCATGAATCCAAAACAAAGACTATAAGAACTTCTTAAAAACATGAACCCAAATTCCCAAGATCTTAAACTAAAACATGAACTTAAAACAAGACTCGAGATCTTGACTGTAATGCGGTGTTGCCTGATCTGAATTCTATATGTTTTATATGTTTTATCTGATTTTATCCCTGTAAACCGCTCTGAGCTCCGGAGAGAGCGGTATATTAAACCGAATAAATAAATAAATAAATAAAGGAATCAATTATCTGATTTAAGGACCACAAGTCATAAAGTCATGTTTGTGACCTTGGCTCTCTTGCCTGTGAGATTTCTCACACTGTTGTTTCTCATGGAATCCCTGTGACCTCCTTAGTTTGCTTGCTTCTTCCCTAAAATGAAGTCTGATAGTCCTGCTGACTACAGGTGTGTTTTCAGGTGAACTTTCTCACCCATCCAATTTCTTATCAGGGGTTCTATGAGACAACTAGACTAAAAGTCTTTGCCAGACACTGAATCTCCCTGTCTGCTGGACTCTGATGCAGTTTCACTTTCAAGCCCATTTTCACAGACAGGATCCAAACTCCCCTGATTTCCCTCATCCACTCTCTCAGGCTCTGGAATAACAACCCCTCATCTTCATCTGCAGACTGAACCACAAGGAGACAGCAATTTATTTATTTAGTATATTTATATACCGCCTTTCTTACCCCTGGGGGGACTCAAGGCAGTTTACAACATATTAATGGCAAGAATTCAGTTAGCAACAAACCCAGAGATTGTATGGTCTAGGGCAGGGCTGTCCAACTGGCGGCCCTGCAGGTGTTTTGGACTTCAACTCCCAGAAATCCTAGCCAGTTTACCAGCTGTTAGGATTTCTGGGATTTGAAGTCCAAAAAACCTGCAGGGCCGCCAGTTGGACAGCCCTGGTCTAGGGAAGTAAAGCATCCCTAATGAATGAATGGTTTTGCAATGGAAACATACACAGCCTTAATGGCTGTTTTGAAATTAATTATTCTACAACACAATCCATCAACATACTATACTGATGTGAGTTAGTACTATGAAAATGGTGAATCTATGCATGACATACAATGGATATCTAGCACTGTGCTCACAACTTGTTAGCATACCCACTTAAGACCTAAGTGACGTTTTTTGGAGTCAGTTCAAAAAAGAGCTTTTGGGACAGTAAAACGGTCATCAAAGGAGAAGCAAAGCTGAAGATGAGAAGAATTGCTGTCCCAATTTTCCCCTATTGAATGTAATGGAACCATATTGCTCCATTACCGATACCTAAAAAGTGCCATCTTCCAGCAGTTCAGGAAACACTGCATTAAAGATTTCATAAAAAGAAGAAAAAATCATTTGGGGAGGCAGAAAAGGCATGTAAACAAAGCAAATGCATAGAAATTGGCCAACCTCCACACTTACAGATAGGAGCTTTCAGATACTGCAACTGTATCTCTAGTCAGAAGTGCTGAAAGTCACTCTCACAGACTCATCATGGGTTTAACAATTTTATATAATACAGTGACCCCTTTTTATATCATTGTAATTGTATGAAGATTACAGGTGTTGGTGTTAGCTATGGTATATAAGAGAAAAATCAATTTTTCATTTCTCTGTAACTGAACTTCCAATACAGAAGGAATATTGCAGCTACCAAGTAAACAAAATTATCTTCTAGTTCTAGTGTGAATAAGAAAAGCTGAGCCAAAAAGAAACCCTTCTGCTTTTTTGTTCTCTAGAGGACCTTTGAAAGGTTCTCTAAAATTTGAAAAGGGGAAATAAGAAGCCAAAGCAAGCACAGACTTGTATATAAGTTCTCTCTAAGCAACCTCAATTGAATAAAAAAAAAGAACAAGAGCATTGTTTAAAGGTGTTTGGTGAACCACATGCATTAAGTCATTCAGCTTTCACTTCTATTACAGCAAAGGTTCAAATTATGCTTTTGTTTCTGTGCTGCCCTCAACCAAAAGTTCATCCAGTTGACCAACGGTAAAAATCGCCTTTGGGCTGAGAAAGGCAGTATACAAATACTGTAAATAATAAATAAATAAATATTACAATCATACCAAAAAGCACATCTTGGAAAAACCACATGGTTATTAAAAAAATCAGACCCCAAAATATGAATTACTTCGTTCCACGGGGACATACAGAACACCCAGGTTGCCTTTCCGTAATTTCCCAGTAGTAACATGTTCATGAAGTATCTTTAGCATGTTGCCTAACACATCCTGGATGCCAGGAAACAATCCCTTAAATTACCATAATCCTCTCACAATAAACTGGAAAATGTGAAAGGAACACACAATGGACTTGTGTAAGAGCCCAAGGTCCTTCTCTTCTTCTGATATGACCTGTGAACTAGTGGTGTGTAATTCAGGTCAATCCCATGCCAATTTGGGGGGTGGGGGGTGGCAGAGACTGCCCAAATTTGGGAGGGGAAAAATACAATTTATTGACCCATCATCCAGAAATTCTGCTTTCACTCCAAGAAAATCTGACCCATTAGCAGCAGTGGGGGAGCTTCCAAGGCTCTTTTTTATGTCATTTTTAGGGCTATTAAGACAAAAATGGCCACACTTGGGGGCCATTTTTTATCCATTACAAAAACCCCAAAAGGGTATCCTTTGGGATTTCTCCACAGTGACAGTATAAGAGTAGCAGCAGGGCATCATTCCCATCAACTTTCATAAAGATCCACACATCCCACAATTTATAGGATTTTTAAAAGAGATACAGTCTTCCCTCACTTATTGCGGGGGTTATGTTCCAGAACTACCCGCAATAAGTGAAAAACCGCTAAATAGGGATGCCCCCTCCCCTTCACTCCCCATCCTCTTTACCTTCATCTTCCTCCTCCTCGTCGCCACCTGGGCCTCTTGCCTCCTCTTGGTAGAGGTGTCGCGGGGCCCAAGCAGCCGCAAGAACCCCTGGCAGTGACCACAAGGAGAAAGAGGGAGGTAATCAGAGTGAGGGGGGAGAACTGCCCCCTAACCCCGTTTACCTCCCTCCTTGTGATCACTGCCAGGGGTTCTTGCTGCCAAATGGGATCAAGAAGCCCTGGCGGTGACCACAAGGAGGAAGAGGGAGGTAAACAGAGGGGGGAGGAAGAGCTGCCCCCTCACCCCATTTACCTCCCTCCTCATGGTCACTGCCGGGGGTATACGTGTTCCATATATATATATATATATATATATATATATATATATATATCTGCCAAACAGCGTGTCTGCGGTAACTGAACCACGAAACAGCGAGGGAGCACTGTATTAATAAAAACAAATACTGCATTTCTACATGGTTGTTAAGCTAGGTGAACCAGGGCAGAATTACACACAAGCCAGAAGGTATGACAGGGGCAGGGAATAAATGAGATAAACAATGAGAAAAATAAGGAACTTGTGTGTGTGTGTGTGTGTGTGTGTGAGAGAGAGAGAGAGAGAGAGAGAGAGAGAGAGAGATAAGTAGTAGTAGTAGTAGTAGTAGTAGTAGTAGTAGTAGGGAAGGTGCAGAATAGAGTACAGAAGCAAGAAGATAGATAGGGCTGGGGACGGATTCGATTCTCCCCATAAGGACTCAAGGGAGTCAAGCTATCCCATCCCTTCACTAAACTACCCCTCACAAGGGTAAACAACCCCAATGCCATTTCAAAGTCCCCTGACACACACACACCCTCACTTCCCTAACAAAATAGTAAAAAGAAGGACTGAAAGATATTAAAATTATAATAAAATTTAATAAAATTGTCAAAGGATAAACTGGGAATTGAGTCCAAAAAGCAATCCTAAGCAGCAATGGCACTGAAATTGAACACAGAGCTAGCTAGTACATGATCTCTCTCAGAAACTAGAATGCTACAGGAAAATGGAGTTCAACCTGGTATATATAGACCAGCTTAGTTAAAAGACGTGTGATCCACTTTCTTGCCCTGATTGGCTCAGAAAATGCTCAGGGGGAAAACCCCTGTGCATGTGTGAGTGCTGCCATGGCACTCAAAAAAGCAACCAAAAGCAGCCTTCTTTGGCAGCCACATAGTTCAATTTGACCGAGTCAAACGGAGCTCCATTGCCCATTCAGTTTCCAGGGATTTGATTTCCGAAACTTCCAGATTTACCGGATCCTGTTTTGAAAAATGGCACTGTGCACTCCCCTACTGTCCACTTTTTCCTCTCTCATCCCCTCAGCCAAACTAACCCTTGTCACACCTATTGAGGTGGTAATCCCCCTAATGCACTCTTTTTTCTTCTCTTGAACTACCCTCATTAAACTACTGGAGCCAGAATGTTCAGTCCATTACTGATTATTAAATTACATTCCTTTCCAATCCTTGCCCCTTTTGGAGGCAGATTGGTAAATGAACAGACTCTTCAAAATAATCTAATGATAGTTTATTAAAGTTTCCTGCCACAGCAAAGACCAACCAGTGATGACGTTGGAGGTGCTCCTCAGCCAACTATGAAATGTATTCTAGCCGGACACTTTCTAGAAACACCAGGAGCTTACATGGGGGTCTTGAATAGCTGTCAAAATATAATAAGTATTCACAACTGCAGCATATCGGTTCTTTATAGTGTTTTCTCCACTTCACATCCTCTCCGGCCACTGAGAATAAAGCTCTGATTTTTTCTTCTACCCATCTGTGTCTCATTCAGCCTTTTGGGAAGCTAGACAATCATTCCAGGCCCCTGAACCCACTGTTCTTGCAGATGCTGAAATCACATAACCTTTGCCAACTACAACTCTTAGATTTCCACTGGATATGTTTTCCAAGAAATTCTGGGAGTTACATCAAAACCCTATTCCAATGTTCTGCCAAAAACACTTAAGAGGATCCACCCTCACCCCCTAATAGGCTTTCTTCTTTCTGGATTCTATGAACATCTGGAGAACAATCTCAAATGGGATTGTTTTGCAATGCTGACCCAGGATAACAAATCAATACTAATCAACATGAAGGCATTGACTGCATAAATCTACAAACCCCAGGATTCCATGGGATGGGTCCAGGGAAGTTAAAGGGGTATCAAAAGGTCTATAATGTAACATGAAAGTAACTTTTCCTGAATGTCCTTTCAAATCCAAGTCCACAGTGTTGACTCTGTGAATGTCAGTTGTAGAGGATTTTACAGGACAAAATGTCCCTTGGAAAAAGAGAAAATGTGTGGTTTTTATCCTTAAATTATACATGGAGAACGAAGACTGCACCATCTTGACCTCCACTGTATGTCAAATATAATGTTAAGCCCCTTGCTTTCTAACTACAAATGGCGCCTGGTATGTTTTTCTTAAGTAAAGCTCAGGATAGTAGTCGGAAATATTCAGCAGCTTTCACAGCACTTTCAGAGTGCAATTAACCCACCTGATGATAAAAAATGCTAATTAAAGTGCATTGGGTGTACTCTTAATGCTTTGATATTTTTTGTCTTCCAGTGCATTTCTCACTTTTGATTTCTGCATACAAGAGCAGCCTCCCCCCACTACCACCTCTGCAAAAAACAAAAAGATTATTTGAAATGACTTTAGTTACTGCAAAGAAAATCTTAGTTATGTACAATAAAAATTAATTTAATTGACCCCCAGGTTATGCATTTCTTGGATTCTTTCAGTAATTAACTCTACTACAAGCTTGAATTTTTCCTCCAAGTCAGCAAAAGTTTATTGTCTGAACTTATCGACTACCCAGTGTTCTTTGATAGAAAGTGAAACTACAGATGCCTCCTGGAAAAAACAATCTTGTCTTGCTAGTTATTTAAAAAGGCACACCATCTGGTTCTCTACACTGCAGCAGGGACTTCAGTGTCCAGTGGGATTTTTTTGTCATATGTTTACTTCTATTCTAAAAATCTAAGTGTTTAGAGAAGAGCCAATTCCACCATTATTTGCCCTGAAAACAAGTCGATTTAAATATCTTTGTGGCACAATTGATCAGGACGTCTCCCCAGCACAAGTCACAAGAAACTCAATGGGAGTTGCTGTTGGCTTCTGCTGTGTTCCTACTTTGCTCTCTTTCATTTCAGTGGGATTTATCTTGGAGGGCTTCCCAGACAATTCCAATTGTGAATGTGGACTGCTTGGTTTTTTTTTTTAAAAAATTTGTTTGCTTTTTTCATGCTTTCTTCAAATACCAGATATACAGTCATCTTGGCATTTATCATTTCTAACGCACTTCTGAAGTATGTGAAATGCTCTGCAACCCATATGGCATCCATCCTTGCAACAACCTCACTTGATAGGTTTATAGTCATTCTCATTTTACAGCAAAGAATTGAGATTGAGAAGCATCCCAATCAGTGGTGAAAGTGAATTATGTGTTTCCAGAAGATCTGTTAAACGCTGGCTCTTTTCACTCCCAACCAAGCAACCAAGCTGTATAATGTTTTGTTCGGATTCCTGTGCTCAGTGCAAGAATATGCTGGATGTCCATTAATTTGTACCCAAAATGGGATAGCATATAGGTGCTCGATCACAGAATGGGCTTCTCAATATGGTGGTAGTGGGAAAATTGTTCAATATTGTTCAATCCCATTGTTTCCCCTCCCCCAATGCTAATATGGTTATGAAATTGTAGCAGAGAACATGATCAAAATCCAAAAAGACCTTAACAGATTAGAGAGCTGGGCCAAAACTAACAAAATAATTTTTAGTTGGGAGAAATGAATTCTAGTACACTGAGGCAATAAAAATGAAATGCACAGATATAGGATGGTGGTGAATACCTGCCTTGAAAACAGTACATCTGAAAGGCATCAAGGAGTCTTAGTAGACCACAAGCTGAACATAAGTTAACAGTTTGATCCAACAGCTTAAAAAGCCAATATGATTCTCAGCTTCATCAATAGGGGTATAGTGTCTAGACTGAGGGAGGTCAGTCCCATTCTACTCTGTTCAGGCCTCACATGTAATATTGTGTCCAGTTCCTCATCTGGAATACTGTGTCCAGGAAAAATGATTCCACCTTAACTTCCTGATGGCAAGAGGCATTGTTCAATAGTGGAATACGCTTCCTTGGAGTGTGCTGAAGCACCCTTTTCTGGAGGTTTTAAGCAGGGGCTGGATGGCCATTTGTCAAGGATGCTTTATTTTGTGTTCCTGTGTGGCAGGGGGTTGGACTAGATAGAAACATAGGAATATATATTTGAAGAACCACAAGGATCATCCGGCCCTTGTGGTGTCTTCCAACTCAATGACTTTTTGATTCTATGATTCTGTGCGGGACCCCTTGGGTTTCTGTGAAGCTGAAGCATCATTTCACTTTTCCAGCACTTCCACATCATTCCTATTAGATTGTCAATGAATAGACAGAGATGTATTTCTTTTGCTAATTCTATTCTTTATTGAAGAAATGAATAATATTCATAATTTTCTCAGCATGATGGGAAAGTCTTCGCAAGCACAATTTGCGGCACAGGAAGAAGCAGTTCTTTGCACAGAAAATGATGTAGAGCAGGAACTTATTCTGAGAACTCTAAGGCTACATCTACATTTACTGAAATAACCTGGAGTACTGTGCACTAAAGGTGGCCCACTTGCAGCACAGTAGTATCCCTTCTGCCTTTTGTTATCTAGACATCCAACTGAGCCAACAGGCCATTGGGACTGTAATTGGCACCACTGTGTCACCAGATGGAAGCTGCTCTTGGAAACAGCATTGCTGGAAACATCATTTTGGTAATGTCACCACAGAGCACCCAGAAGAATCAATGTCTCAGCAAGGCTCTACCATGGGGTTGCTTCTAGCTGGTGCCACAGTGGTTGATTTGTTGTGTGAATAGTGGATCAGATTGATCCAGCTTCCAACACCTCAAAAACACTGGACTCATTCATGGAAGCTCTGGAGTATACAGTGTTCCCTCACTTATTGCTGGGGTTAGGTTCCAGGACCTCCCGCAATAAGTAAAACACCGTGATGTAGGGATGCTCTATTTATTTTAATATTTATACATTATTTTAGTAGTTATACACTATTTTAAGTCTTTAAAAACTTAAAATAAAGTGAAGGAAAGGAAAGGAAGGAAAGGCCCTTCAAGGCTGGAGGGAGGGAGGACTGAAGAGAGAAAGTGCTTTGGAGAGAGGCAGCAGCAAAACCCCACAAAACAGTGAAAATACCATGATATATATTTTAAATTAATATTTTTTAAAATCCACGAAACAGGGAGTCCACAATAAGCAAACCGCGAAGTAGTGAGGGAACACTATACTACAGTTCTCCTTGTCCTGGATTATTGTCATGAAGCAGCACCTCTGCTGTGAAACTACCCATACTTCAGGATGAGCACTTGCATTTGGTTTGTGGAGACATTGCCTAAAGCCCCATCTCCACTACCATTACAATGTAGATTACACTGCATTATATGGTCATTATATACCCATATAATCCTGTTTAACTGCATGGAACTGAATTATATAACCATACAATGCAGTTCAATTTGCATTAGAATGGCAGTGGAGATGGGACTTAAGAGAATATTAGGGGTGGAAACCTGTTTGTAAATCACAGCTAGAGTAGCTGTACTGAATCAATTGTTGGACCAGGAGTTTAGTAGGTAAATTCATTTCATTTGATGGCTTTGCCTAACAATAAAAATTTAGGCCATGACCTTACATGTTGTATTACACTCAAAGGTTTTGGTGGACAGTCAACCTGTTTTACCTTCCCTCAGGAACAAAATTAACTAAATGCTCAGAGCTTGGTTACAATGTCCAGTTCCAGCTGGGCTACTATTTAAAGTCATGTATGTGTTTTAAGTGCTTTGCTGAAAAATCTAAAATGAATGGGGCCTTTACCAGGAGCAGAATTATGTATGTGTTTAACTAATTGCAGGATAAGGACCATAGAGAATGGCCAAATTGCTTGTATGGAAATTGAAAACTTATTCCTTCTATTTAACGGAGGCTGGCTGGAGTAATTCATGTGACTGTGCTCTGGAGGCATTAAATAAGGACTCTGACTTGCTGCTGTTTTAAAATGCTATTTATATCCCTATTGTATGTCGTCTGCAGCTATAATTATTTCTTTAATGCATTGTTTTATTGCAGAAGTACCGCAGCAATGATTATAAGGTATCGGAGAGTGTAGCGAGTTGTAGTGTTAATAGCGCTCATAAATCTACTGGAACATCTATTTTCTCTGATATCCCAGAAGTTCCATTTTGCTTTTCCATATATTTACCACCATGCAAAGTCATCACCTCTAAATTTGATAGCAAACTAAGCATTCTGCCCACAGCTGGGTAAATGCCCTTTTAGGTGACATCCTGCAAATTAATAGTGACACCTTGTGTTTGAAGAAGTGAGTCAGACTCTTTTTCATCAGTCATTAAGGGGAAACCATCCACCCTCTATATTCCGGTGTAGATTAAGAAGTGTATTGATTTGGGTCAAATTCTTTTAATGTTTTCAGCTAATGCAAAACACTATATCAGAAGTAGAAGATGTTCCCACTTCTACGAACCCTGTCAAATGGCCAATTGTATTCTGTTTCATCAATGATTTATTTAAGTGATCCATTTCATATTAATACATTACTAAAATGTCTGTTTCAGTGGTTCTCTCTAAGTTGGTGAAGGATCATGCAATAAACAAAGAGACTACTCATCCTTACTACAATGAAAACATTAGTTTTTATTTCTTAGCTATTCACCCATCTTTCTAGAATTTAGGTGAACAGTCAGTCCTCCACATTTGCTGGGCTTAGTGGTATAGAAACCGTGAGAAAGGGAGAAACTGCAAATTAAAAATTACTTTTTTTACTTGAGTGAAAATTTTCATAAGTTTTTATAGGACTTTGATGCACCCAAGCCCTTGAATGCTCCTTGAGTAAACCACTGGAGACCAGCTACGGTTAAATGCTTTATTTAGAATAATGAAAAGAGTAAAGAAGATAGAACTATAGTTCAGGGATGCTCTCAGGCATCAGGTTATTGCAAAACAATAGTCCAAAGCAAAATAAGTTTCCAGCAAGCAAAAGAGTCTTTATGCCCTGACGGGCTAAATCCAAGGATAGGTTCTTGAAACAAAGGCTTGGCAAATAGAGTTCAAAGGCTCTGTAGTCAATGTACACTAGAAAGTGACCAAAGAATCACAATAAAGGATCCAGAAATGGCTAGAGATGTGTGTTCTCTCTAGTGAATGCATCATATTGATGAGAAATAATGTTCCAAATCTCCAGCCTCTGTGGCAAATTGGGGCAGTGGCAATCCCGGTGACCCATGTCCCACCTCACCACCAGCCAATGGTTCCCAATCACACATGAGGAAGCCTCTTTGCTTGGCTTCTCTCTGCGCCAGCCCTGTTATTCCAAAATGAACATGAGGAGGCTCTCTTGTTGGCAGCACAGTGTCCTATAACGCTGACACCCCAGCTGACCCACGAAGCCCCACCAAAAGTGAAGCTATGTCGTGTGATGAGTGGCTTGGGACTTCATGGGTCAACTAGGGCAGAAGTGTCCTAAGACACAGAATTTCCATCGTGTGATGACATCTTTGAACCTCTTAGTCCTCCAGTGGAAAGTTGACTATAGAGAGGAGGAAGGAAGGAGAAGGAAGAACTCTACCAGTTAATGAGATTTCCAACTATAGCTTAAACAAACCAAGATTCATATAAATGATTCTATGCTTACAGAAGCTGAATCTGACCACATTTCAAATTTTTAACCAGTTACCTGCAAGGATCACTAGTTATCTTCCAGGATCTTGGTCAATGAAAAATGCAATTACCAAGGTCCTGGGTCAAGAGGAATGAGTCACATCTACATAATGTGTACAATTAATGCAGCTTGACACTAATTCAGCAGCCATGGCTCAATGCTATGGAATTATGGGTGGGATAGTTGGGTGTATTCTTTATCAGAGAAGACCAAAGACTTTGTAAAACTACAGTTACATTGATTTTATAGCATTAAACTGGTGTCAAACTGCACTGATGTTATGGTATCGATGGACCTGTAGGAGAAGTCATGCCCCTCCAAATCTAACTGTTATGAAGAACAGCTCCCGCTCCACCATCCATTAAACATAGATGAGCCACATCCAGATACTAGAAAAGAGCTAATTCCCCTAGTCTCTGGTAACACAAAAATGGCTGTATTGCTGAGGACTATACAGTTTATAAGGTAGGTATGGGAGGGGGAGACTTTTGAATGTTGCATGCATAACAACCATAAGAATGGATAGTGTTGAATTGTTAGACTCGCCTCATGGTATTTTGGTGATTTATGATGTTTTATTATGAGTTTTAATCACTGTTAGGTGCCCTGGTTGATATCTGGGCACTAGGCATGAGAAAAATGAAATGGAACCATAAATACTGATTTCCAACCTCTTTTATAAGTTTATGCAGTGAGGTCAATCAAAAAAGATGGAGTGAGGAGAACTCTACAGATTAGCAAGGCCTGCACCAGAGGTAGGCCGAGGCATTTATTTAATAATATTAATAATAATAATAATATATTAATGCATTATATGTGTCCCTGCAAAGGAACCCTGTCCTTTAATAATATTAATAATAATAATATATTAATGCATTATATGTGTCCCTGCAAAGGAACCCTGTCCTTTAATCATATTAATAATAATAATATATTAATGCTTTATATCTCCCTGCAAGGAAACCAAGGGAAATGTTGCCCCTTGATTTGCCTGTGTTTAAAACAGTATCAGTCCTGTTTCCCTGCTTTGCCTACTTTAGAACTACTAACGAATTTGGTAAGTAATTATCATTCAAATTTTTGGGAAATTTTTTGTAAGTCTTTGATCTAATCCCTTAAAATCAAGAATTTGATTTAGATTCACCATTTTAGGAGTCAAAACCATGTACTGAGACCACAAGATAAACTAAGACCATAAATACTGTTTCAACAGTAGGTGTTTGTGTGAAGCAATATATGTGTGTGTAGGTGCATGTCACTAGAAGAGTTTTGGAAATTGTATTGCCACTGACAATTGTACTGACATTTAATTGTCAGTTTAAAATAGAGATGTAATTTTTTAAAGAAATTTTGAAGCCATATGGGGAAAAAACAGACCTTCCTTAGGGAAAAGAAGCAGAAATAATTCAGCACACTTTTCAGGATGAAATTCACTTCGTTAGTTTAGGAACTTAAAATGCATTATATAAAATTTGTAGGCCTGGTAAGTTTTTTCGTTTTCTTGATCAAATTCGTATGAAATTTATTTCTAAAGTACTAACGATGCGTTTTTGAACCACTGTAAGCAACCTGGAAGCGAATTACCAAATTCGACTCCACTGCCGCTATTTTTCGTAAAGAAATTGGCATGTCTGAAAAGGTTTTTCCCTTCTGTGGGCCACTGCCAGGCACATCCACTTCCTCAGCTGGATCTGAGGCCTCCGTGAGCTGCCCGGGGGTGGGATGTTTTGCAAGGCGCGCACTCCTATAGGTGCCTTTCTGATCCGGGAAGGGGGGGGGGAGGAAGCATGGGCTTCCAATCCTGGGCCGAAATCTGCAGGAGATTTCCAAGCAGAGGGAAAGCCTGGCTATCGGGAGGAAATCTGCTTGCGCCTGGGAACCAATGCCCATCTCTATATATATTTTTGTTCAGTCCGTTTAATGTCGTATATAGACAATGAAACTAAACATCCTAAAACCACCAAACTCGGCAGCCTTGCTAACCATACAATGAGGTACAGACAACGCTAAAAAAACCGGCCATACGTACCTCGCAACACCCCAAAACACCGACCCCCTTAAACTGACAACGAAACTCCTTCCCCGGCCGCTCCGCTGCCAGCGCAAACGTTTCGAACGTTCACAAATGGCAGACAAAGCACAGCGGCCCGATCCCACAGGCTTCACCACAGAACCGCATGCCCCACTCAAACCCTGCCAGCAACAC
The DNA here is from genome assembly GCA_030556195.1 of Anolis apletophallus. Taxonomy (NCBI): domain Eukaryota; kingdom Metazoa; phylum Chordata; class Lepidosauria; order Squamata; family Anolidae; genus Anolis; species Anolis apletophallus. The sequence goes on along the minus strand of JARBWK010000005.1, from coordinate 20,291,433 downwards.
ACCTCCCTACCCACGATCACTAACCAGCACAAACACACGACCCCAACAAACAAACAAACAACGCACTATACCCCCCTTCCCACGCACATGGCCAGCACAACACGGCAACCCCATCCCACAAACTTCGCCACATAAGCCCACGCCACAATCAAAATCTGCCCGCAACACAGCGCCCCTCCCTTCCAACGATCCCTAACCAACAGCGCCCTGCCCCGAACCCACAAACTTCCCTGCCCACAACACACTTTCCCATCACACCTAATCAACCAAGAAACACCATCAGCGCCTCTACCCGCAACACAGCGCCCCTCCCGTCCCACCATCCCTAACCAACAGCGCCCTGCCCCGAACCCACAAACTTCCCTGCCCACAACAAAATCTTCCTCCCTTCCCACCATCCCTTCCCAAAATAACCACAATACACCCTCACCCCTTCAAAAAAAAACCAAAACAACAAACAAACAACATACCTTGCCCCCCTTCCCACACACGTGGCTGCCGCAGCACCTTTGCCCGAACCCACAAATTTCCCTGCCCACAACACAATCTTCCTTCCTCCCTACCCACCTTCCCTACCCAAAAGAAACACAATACGTCCTCACCCCCTTCCAAACACCCCAAAACAACAACAAAAATCCACAAATGCCCTTACCTTTTACACAAAACATCCTCACACGCTCACCCGAAGCCTTCTTCCCTCCAGCCATTCCAAACTACATTTCCCAAAACCCTTTGGGAAAGAGCATGCGCACTACCAAAAATTAAAAAAAACCCGCAAAACAGCCTAACCCCTCCCCACGGCCCCGCCCCCCAAAACACACAAAAACCCCCACCCTCACCCTCTTCCACGGAGGAGGCGGAGAAGGCAGAGGAGGAAACAGGAACCACCAGCCCCGCATGTCGCTGCCACCTCCTCCTCCCGGCCAGCCTCCGCCTCCTCCCTCCTCCACTTCGTACTCCTCGCCAGAAAGGGGGAGGAGGGAGGAAATGAGGGGAAGAAAACAGAGAAAGAGAGAGACAGAAAGAAAGAGAAAACATACACAAACATATACACATATACACACAAACATCACCACACACCACACACATACACACAAAAATACATGAAAACATCCACACATACGAACATGCACATATACATAAGAACACACACATACATATACACACACACATCACCACACACATATACATAAAAACATGCACACATACACACATATATACATGCACATGCACATACACATAAGAACACACACATACACAACATACACATATACACACAAACATCACACACACACACTCATATACATAAAAACAGGCACACATACAGACATGCACATATACATAAGCACACACACATACACATATATACACACACACACATCTATATATATACATGAAGACACGCACACAAACACACATATATACCTACACATAAAACATAAACCTACACAAAATACACATACACATTATACACATATATACACATATATACACACACACATCACCACACACATATACATAAAGACATGCACACATCCACACATATATACATGCACATACACATAAGAACACACACATACACAACATACACATATACACACAAACATCACCACACACACACACTCATATACATAAAAACATGCACACATACAGACATGCACATATACATAAGCACATACACATAAACACACACACACATATATACATGAAGACACGCAAACACACATATATACCTACACATAAAACACAAACATACACAAAATACACATACACATTATACACATATATACACATTATACACATATACACACACACATCACCACACACATATACATAAAGACATGCACACATACACATATACATGCACATACACATATGCATAGGAACACACACATACACAACATACACATATACACACAAACATCACCACACACACACACACACTCATATACATAAAAACATGCACACATACAGACATGCACATATACATAAGCACACACACATACACATATATACACACAAACATCACCACACATATACACACACACACCATGTAGGTAGAAAGGGTAAGCCACAGACGATGGCACAGCAACGCGTGCAGGGGACAGCTAGTTAAAACTAACGGATGTTGGTTCCTTCCCAGGCAGCAAGGAGTGGAGGGCATCTTTCTACTCCTCACCTCCTGGGAAGGAAGCAACGTGCGTTACAGCTAACTTCGGCAAGGAGGTGGCGGCGGAGGGAAGGCCTGGGCTGTCAAACCCAGTTTTGGCAGGTGTACGTGCATTGTTCACCATTAACAAATTACTAACAAATTTCATTAGTTTTTACGAAATAATTTTGAAATTTCCACTGAAAATTTTGGAACTTCATAAGATACGAAACGCCAGCGCCCTCTACATCCAAAATGAGTTTTGAACCATTTTTAATCAATTAGACCTAATAATTTGTGTTAATGTATTAAAAAATACAATTTGTTCAAAAATAATGACAAATTAAATATACTTTTAAAAATTAAAATGGAACTACAAAAATACAAAACACAAATTAAAATAAAAGAAATTCTCAACATCAGTAAAAATGGAAATTATTTTGTCTTCACCAGTTCTCTGTCACCTTATACATTGAGAAATTGACCCCCAAGAATGGATGCATTTTTAACATGGTTCTATTTTCATTTAGTTTTGGTTGAAAAAGGCAGAAGTGTCCTGAAAGGAGGGAACTAACCTTTTGAGAAATGTTCCAATTTGACACTTCAGCCTCTTTTCAAGCATGGAGAGGCACAGACCCCATCACATGTTCCAAAAAGAGACAAAAATGCAAAAACACAAATTAAAAATAAAGAGCTCCTCCCTCTTATTCTCAACATCAACTAAAAATGGGATGGGAAATCAAAATTATTTCATTGTCTTCACCTGTTTTAACCTGGAACACTGCTTCTTGTATCCTATGGGGTTTGGGGCAGAACCATAGGATCCCATGGAAATAACTGGTTTTAAACTGATGTCAGTTTCCTTTAATGTAAGGGGCTTTGAGCTGAGCCAAGGATCTCTTGCTTTTCAGATATTGTTGTTTCTCCTGATTTAAAAAAAATAATACTGACCTTGTGATGGATGTAAGATGAATTGAAAGAGGCTATGGTAAGACCGCTACTGAAGAAACCGAATTTAGATCCTTCGATTCCCACCAGTTACCGCCCAGTTTTGAATTTGCCATTCCTGGGCAAGGTAACTGAGAGGGCAGTTGCAACGTTTCTTAGACGACACAGCCAGACTTGATCCCTTCCAGTCCGGCTTCCATTTTGGGCATGGGATGGAAACCGTGCTTGTCTCCATTACAGACTGACTTTGATGCCAGCTGGACCAAGATGGGTCAGCACTGCTTGTGTTGTTAGATCTCACAGCAGCATTCGACACGGTAGACCATGCGTTGTTGACCCACCGTTTAGCCGTGATGGGAGTTAGGGGAACTGCCCTTAAATGGGTAGCCTCCTTCCTCTAAGAATGGGGACGACGAGTAGAGATGGGAAGGATGGTGTCCGAGAGACTCCCATTAACTTGCGAGGTCCCCCAGGGTGCCATCCTTTCCCCACTATTATTTAACATCTACATGTGCCCACTGGCCCAGCTGGTTCGAGACTTTGGTCTGGAGTGTCATCAGTACGCTGATGACACCCAGCTGATGCTGAGAATGGAGGGCAGTCCGTACCCGATTGTTTCCATTAATGCCTTGAAGCCGTGACCGGATGGTTGCGGACCAGCCGGTTGAAGGTGAACCCGTCGAAGAAGGAGATCCTATGGCTGGGTTGCCCTGGACTGAGTGGATGCTGGTTGCCTACCCTGGATGGCAAGCTCTTAAGCCCGTCATCCTCTGTAAAGAGCCTGGGGGTCCATTTGGACTCGCTGCTATCGATGAAGGTGCAAATCTCGGTATGCAAGACCGCATTTTTCCACCTGCGACAGGCTAGGCGGCTGGCTCCCTACTTGTCCAGAGGCGACCTGGCTACGGTGATCCAGGCGACAGTCATCTTGAGGCTGGGTAACGCCCTCTGCATTGGCCTTCCCTTGACAGCAATCCAGAAACTCAAGCTGGTGCAGAATGCTGCGGCTCGACTACTGGTGGGAGCATCGGTACGAGAGCACATAACACCTATCTTACAGCAACTGCACTGGCTACCAATAGAGTACCGGATTGTTTTCAAGGTGCTGATTTTGACCTTTAAGGTCTTGTATGGTCTAGGGCTGGTGTACCTGAGGGACCGCCTCACCCCATATGCTCCCCCGAGATCACTGCGTTCGGAAGAACAGAACCTCCTAGTAGTCCCCTCGATCTATTCCTGTCGGCTGTCGACGACGCGTTCGAGAGCCTTCTTTGTGACAGCTCCATCCTTGTGGAACTCTATGCTGGATGAGGTCCACGCTGTTAAGGAATTGGGCCCCTTTAAGAGAGCTTGCAAGACATCTCTGTTTAGACAAGCTTTCAATCTTGCCGGTTCTTGAAGATAGTTGCTAATTTTATTATGTAATTGTAGATGCTATGTAGATGCCTGTTATAAGTGTAGTTCGGTTTTATGTTTTAGAATTGCTGTATTAAATGAAATTGTGGTTGTGTTATATGTTTTATGTGAACCGCCCCAAGCCTGTTGGAAGGAGCGGTATATAAGAACGTATAATAAATAAATAAATACATAAATAAATGTATTGCCAGTTCTTAAGTTTCCATATATGAGTGTGAGTGTGATGGTGAGGCAGAACTCCAAATGCGAAGATTCTCTCTCTTAAAGGAATTATTATCTCCCTTAAAGGGATGATCACCCATACTTTCCCTTCTCAATGTGATTAAGTGGTAAAATGTGAAGCAAACCCCACATACTTATTCTCATAAAAAGAACCAAGTAAAAGAAATCAGCACCAGGAGTCATCATCATGTATTTATTTATTTATTTATTTATTTATTTATTTATTTATTAAATTTGACTTACTATACCGCTCTCTCTGGTGCCCAGATCATCATCATCATCTTTATTTGTATCCCACCCCCTCTCCCAAAGGGGACTCAGTGTGGCTTACAACAAAAATACAATATACATAGTGGTAATAGCAACCAAAACAACACAGATCAACAAATCACAATACAAAAACAGAAACAGCCATAAAATATTAAATTATAATATTGATGACAAAGGAATGGTGATAATATAACACTATGCAATGACTTACACACATTTTCCAAATAGTTTATTCATTATTCTAAAAGAAATTATTCCATAACATTGAATATTCGGAAGGAAAAATTGGGGATCCTGGATTTGTTGACAGTTTCTTTTTTCTCTCCTCTGGGAAGACATTTTTAAAACAAGAATGTCTCTTCAATGCCAACCGAGTAGTCCAAGGTTCAGCTATCCAACACATGATACAACAACCAATGAAAAATGAACTGGACACAGCTCCCACTCTGGAAGAGACCATTGAGGCAGATGAAAAAATGGCAAAGCAGCCAGGATCGATGGAATCCCACCTGAAGCTTGGAAACAGGGAGGTCATGTACTGCATGCTAAATTCCACGAGCTCCTTGTGAGTTGCTGGGAAAAAGGTGAACTGCCATCAGATCTCCGAGATGCAGTTATCATCACCCTGTATAAGAAAAAGGGAACAAAATCTGATTGCTCAAACTATCGAGGTATCCATTGCTGGAAAAATCCTTGCAAGGATACTCCTGAACAGATTAGTTCCTGCCATTGCAGAAGAACTTCTCCCTGAAAGCCAAAGCGGCTTCAGAGCTAATAGGAGCACCACTGATATGGTTTTTGCCCTTAGACAACTGCAAGAGAAATGTAGAGAGCAGAACAAAGGACTGTCTGTAACATTTGTCAACCTCACCAAAGCCTTTGACACTGTGAGCAGAAAAGGTCTGTGGCAGATCCTGGAACGTCTAGGATGTCCCCCCAAATTCCTCAAAATGATTATCCTGTTACATGAGGGCCAGCACGGTCAAGTCAGATATGGCGATGCTCTCTCGGAGCCTTTTCTAATAACTAATGGAGTGAAACAAGGTTGTGTTCTTGCACCAACCTTATTTACAATCTTCTTCAGCATGATGCTCCAAAGGGCTACTCTAACAACTAATGCCTATACTAAAATCATATAAGCATAATGCAATGTATTTATCAAAATATATCTATAATTGCAAGAGTGGGGATACTCCCTCTGTGAAAATATCAACAGTAATTATACACAATATAACACATACAATGTACAGTAATAATACAGTTATACAATAGGCACCCAAGAATCCCACACAGGCCTTCCCAAGTAAATACAAGATGAAACATATATAACTGTATTATTACTGTACATTGTATGTGTTATATTGTGTATAATTACTGTTGATATTTTCACAGAGGGAGTATCCCCACTCTTGCAATTATAGATATATTTTGATAAATACATTGCATTATGCTTATATGATTTTAATATAGGCATTAGTTGTTAGAGTAGTTCTACACAAGATAGATACATTGTTGTTTGTTTTTTGCTCCAAAGGGCTATGGCAGACCTACAAGAAGAAGACGACATATATATACGCTATCATACTGATGGCAGCTTGTTCAACTTCAGCCGTCTGAGGGCTCGCACTAAGACTCTAAACTATCTGCTTTTTGAGCTGCTTTTTGCTGACGATGCTGCCCTTGTCGCCCATTCAGAAGCAGCCCTGCAGTGCCTCACATCCTGCTTTGCAACAGCTGCAGAGCTGTTTGGGCTGGAAGTCCTGAAGAAAACGGAAGTCCTCTACCAGCCTGCACCACAGGAAGAACACCATCATCCTCACGTCAGCATAGGCACATCTGTGCTTAAGTCCGTTCAGCAGTTCACCTACCTGGGAAGCATCATCTCTTCAGACGCCAAGATTGACAAAGAGATAGATCACAGATTATCAAAGGCATATAGTGCATTCAGAAGGGTTCACAAAAGAGTCTGGAGCAACAAGCACCTGAGGCAAAGCACCAAAATCAGTGTGTACACAGCTATCATACTGTCTATTCTCCTCTATGGGTCTGAAACATGGGTCACCTATCGCCAACACCTACGACTCCTCGAAAGCTTTCATCAGCGCTGTCTTCACACAATCCTAAATATACACTGGACCGACTATGAACAAACAAGGATCACCAGCATTGAGGCCATGCTGTTGAGAACACAGCTGCGCTGGGCAGGGCAGGGCACGTCTCTAGAATGGAGAACCACTGCCTCCCAAAGATACTACTGTACGGTGAACTCGTCACGGGTCAGCGCAAGAGAGGTGCCCCCAAAAAGAGATATAAGGACGCCCTGAAACAACATCTCAGGCTCGGCCAGATTGATCACCAACAATGGTCCACCCTGGTCTCACATCGGGAGGCATGGAGATGCACTATCCACAATGCTGCAGCCTCTTTCGAGAAGACACGCCGAATGGGTCTCGAGGAGAAACGACAACGCAGAAAGAACCGCAACTTGGAAACAACATCACCCAAGGAGACTTTCTGCTGTGCTTTCTGCAACCGAACTTGCCTATCTCAGATTGGCCTTTTTAGTCATCAACGCGCTTGTAAAAAGCGTGGTATGAGTCCTTCCTGAATCTTCATTCGTGAAGTAATGCCAAGAGAAATCTACTGAATGAATCAAATTTACCTGCTGACTTACTAAGGCTGGATCTGCCCTGCCCTGTATCCCAGGATCCATTCCCTGTTTATTTGCTTTGAACTGGATGATAATAATCTAAAGCACCAGTAAACCTGGGATGACTAGATTATGTGGTGCCTTGGACTGCAAGAAGATCAAACCAGTCCATACTCCAGGAAATAAAGCCTGACTGCCCACTGGAGAGAAGGAGGCAAAGATGAAGTACATATATAATACTGGAAAGCATCCTAAAAAGATATCCGAACACATTATATTTCTGGAACTTGCAGAATGCAAATGTCTCTTAATCGTTTTGCATGAAAGCAAGTGACTATTGTGTCTCACTACCACTAAAATGAATGTAAGAATAAATTAATAGGCATGGGTAGATTCAGTCGGAATCTTCGTTATTCAGATTAAAATCGGAATAAATCCATTTTTGAAGCGATTTCGAAGCAATTTGGGAAACCGGAAGTATCCTTGTCCTTTCGAATTTTTTCCGATTTGAAATGAATCAGGTTTGGAGGCAAGCAGCTCTTTGCATGCTGGGAAGCTTGCCTCCAGCCAATGAGGGGAAACCACCTCGGGAGGGGCAGGGTTTTGGCACGTGTGTGTCTCGTGGGCTCATTGAGAGCCGGGGACGCAAAGGCAGAGGGACTAGGCCAGGCTGCTTGGGTGGGAAAGATGCCATGCCACCACTTTGCATGGGAAGGACTGGGTTGGGAACAAATTCCCCTTTTCTGTTAATAATTCCCTTCCTGAAGCAGGTAATACAACTCCTAAGGGTTTTTTCTCTCCTGGGGTTTGACTTCTGTGCTTTGGAAAACCAAAATTCCCCCTTGCTGTTAATAATTCCCTTCCTGAAGCAGGGAATACAACTTCTAAGGGATTGTTCTCTCCTTGGGGTTACTAGTTGTACTTTTGGAAACTAGTAAGGCTGGATCTACCCTGACCTGTATCCCAGGATCCGTTCCCTGTTTATGTGCTTTGAACTGGATGGTAAGAGTCTATACCATCAGAAAACCTGGGATAATGTAGTGCTGGAAGAAAATTCTGAGAGTGCCTTGGACTGCAAGAAGATCAAACCAGTCCATACTCCATGAAATGAAGCCTGACTACCCACTGGAGGGAAGGAGGCAAAGATGAAATACTTTGGTCACATCATGGGAAGACAGAGAGCTTGGAGAAGACAATGATGCTGGGGGAAATGAAAGGAAAAAGGAAGAGTGGCCGACCAAGGGCAAGATGGATGGATGGTATCCTTGAAGTGACTGGCTTGACTTTGAACTGGGGTGGCCACAGTTGGCAGGGAGCTCTGGCATGAGCTGGTCCATGAGGTAATGAAGAGTCGGAAGCGATTGAACAAATAAACAACAACAAAGCAGATAATCTGGGATCAGACTTTGGGATATAGGACAGTGTAGATCCAGTCTAAGTTTATGTTAATTTAATGGTTCCACTCTAGTTGAATTAGACAGCAATTGGGCATGATGTGATTCTTCAGATGCAATTGGGCTGCAAATTCTAGCAGCCTTAAGCAATTTAGCCAATGATGGCATTGCAGCTCAATAAAATCCAGATAGCTGTGTGAGTCCCATCCCTATACTAACAACTTGATTTGGGCCAGCATGGTACCATGGATAGTACACAACACTGCAGAATGCTCCATCCTGTCTTTTTATGTAAAGGCATAATAAAGGGGATTAGGCATACAATATCAGGCCTTGAGTTTTACCTTGGGAGCTAAGCAGGTGTTTAATGAGTTAAGCAGGATATACAAAAATGCTGTGATGTGCTGTCAACAAGTGCAGGAGAATCCCCTGGTTCCAGCTCCCTTTTAGCTTTTCAGGTCATGCCACTCCTGTCTTGTCAAGCAAACACAATAGGAATTACTCAATTTAACACAATTTCAGTTCTAATTGAATTCCATTTGCTAAATCCTGAATAAATACATTATAACCGCGGCTTCGGTCAAACAGAGAGAAATAGCCATCTTTTAATGACTCCCCTGTGGATTTAATGCCTATTCTATCTGTTAGAATAATGGTTCTAACATCACTAGAATATATTTAAGGGATAATAGTTATTTAAACATGCCAAGTCTTCATAGAGCAGATAAGAACTGTGTTTCTTTGTTGGTGGATTTTTGAGTATTGTGTGTGTGGTAAATTTGCATTTATGAAATCAGAGAGATGACCTCAATCACACAATTGCCAGCTCATCTGTTTTTTGAAGCATCTATAAAGCCTACCCAAATCATTATTTTACCCATTGTGTATATAGGAATATGCTTTACATGGAATCAGTTCACCAATTTATCTGGCCCAGTATTATTACTTCTGATTACACATGGCTATCTGGATTGTTTGGAAGGGCTTTTTCCCAGTCATACCAGATGAGCTTTGATATTCCTTGGTGATTTTCCATCCAAGTGCTAACTGGGCCCATCACTGCTTATCCTTCAAAAACAGACTGTAATGAAACTGATTTGGGAAACTGAAGTTAAGGATGGGTAATGCCCACAGTGTAGAAATGAATGTGAGACTTGCTATTAGTACTATTAGCTAACAACTTAAAAATGACATTGTTACAAAAATAAGAAAGTAAAAATTAAAAGACAATTAAATGAAAATGATTATTAAAGCTAGTCAATTAAAATACTATTCTAAAATAGATAAATAAATAGATTAATTAATTATTTAGACACCTCCAATGGTGCAATGGGTTAAACCCTTGTGCTGGCAGGACTGAAGACCGACAGGTGGGAGGTTCGAATCCGGGGAGAGAGCAGATGAGCTCCCTCTGTCAGCCCAAGGGATGCCCAGATGTTTGTTGTTTTACCATCCTTGTGGGGACATGAGAGAAGCTTCCCACAAGGATGGCAAAACAATATCTGGGCATCCCCTGGGCAACATTCTTGCAGATGGCCAATTCTCTCACCCCAGTTGTATCAGTTGTCTGGGGAAACCCTAACTACTTAGAATATAATCTTTAGAGAAAACTTAGAGCAAGGCAGACAAAAATACTCCAATAAAGCTTGTATAATTGCTGTGGCCACCTCAGTATGGAAAAAGAAATGGATTGGCTAAAATCTAGAGCAGCAATTCTCTGCATACGGCAACATCGTGTTCCATGTCCGTCTTGCCTTAATGTGATAACAATATGATGTGGTTTCTAGCTGCCTTGTCTGCATGACTCACAACTGAGAAATTAGAGCAGGCTTTGCATTTTTAAATTAGCCCTTTATTAAAATTCCCCACTGCCTTTAACAATAATAATAATCGGAGAAAGAATAAATAATGTTGAAAGCCACAAACCCTTAGCTTAGCAGGGCAAACATCTTATCTCTATGGGTGGTACAAAATTATCCAGAAGAAAAGAATCTTCAAATAATTAAATTATGTACTTATTATTCACCACTTGATCCTTGACTTATATCATACTGGAAAGCATCCTAAAAAGATATCTGGACATATTAGATTTCTGGAGCTTGCAGAATGCAAATGTCTCTTAATCATTTCACATGAAAGAAAGTGACGATTGTGTCTCACTACCACTATAATGAACTTAAGAATAAATTAACCTTATGATTAAAACATGTGTGATTACTTGTATGATAAATACTGTGAAAAATCTTCAAAAAGCATCCCACACTCATTGTCAAAACTGAAGACGACCATATTGTTTCTCAGAGAAAAATTAAAGCCATGTGCATTGTCAGAAAAGAAACAGTACTGCCTTATTATTTGTCAGAGTGAGGCAGCTGCGTCAGGTGGTAAATTGTAGCAATAATGAATGTTTGTAATTTAATTTGTCTTTAGATATCATGCATCTTAGCTGGTAAATGTGTCCATTTGTTTTCAGTGCTGGTTGCTAGTTCTGACATCAGAGAGTGAATCTATTCTGGGTTTTCATCCAATTTTTGGAAGTTATTACCAAAATGGATTTAATACATTTGATAACTTTAACTTCAGGGCAAAGCTTAGAATGATTTCACTTTTCCAAAAACAGAAAAATTACTGGCTGCTCTTATTTGCTTCACCACATTGGTTAGCAGCATGTATTTGGCTAGTTCCATTAGAAAGTCAGAAGGTTTAACAACCTTTCAGTGTTATATGCTGCTAGCATTTTGTTCTCTTTCTATAAAATTAATTCATTTTACTGCTGAAATTCTAGGTCCCCATCAAAACCTGGGGATGGTCCAGAGCAAAAATGCTTGGAACCAGCCCTGGATTCTGTAGAGCTTTTTAGTAGTGTGAGCACATATCTAGTTAGGCCAAAACTGGTTTGGACTCGCTGGATGGTCACCCACTTGAGCAGCCAGGTGGCTTATCATCTCTGTCACCAGATCAGATGGCCAGAGAGCTCCAGGGATACCTTTATTGACTTCAGTGAAGACTAGATTTACACTACCATATAATCCAGCTGCAGAATGCAGGTTAACTGAATTGAACTGGATGATATGGCAGTGTAGACTCATTTAGTCAGTTCAATGCAGTTAACCTGCATTCCGAAACTGAATTATATGGCATTATAGATCCAGTTTAAAACTCCTGCTCAACAAATGAGAAACAGGAGAGATTGGAGGGCATGGAGCACAGAGAAAGGAAGATGGAAGCACTGAGCTATATGGGCAATAAAATGGTTTTGGATTGGAATCAGTCCAGCTGTCAACACTAATTCAAAAGTGTGGGGCTGCTTTGGAATTTCACTGAAACTGCTGATCTGGAAGTTTTGCTGAAAATCTGGTGCATTCTCAGATTTCTTATCACATGTGATAAAACAGGTTAACTACATAGGTTTTACCCCATTTATGAACCAGAAGTTCCTGGAATTCATCTGGTCAACCTTGGTGTTTTGAGCCAGTGTAGATAGAACCTATAAATTGTTATATGCTTGGACAGTAGTGTAATTATACTGAAACCGTTCCACACTGGAGTAACTGTTCTCCTAGCATAAGTAGGATGTAGGTTTGCCTAACTCTCTGTAAGCTAGGCCATATACTGTTTCTGATACCTCCAGGAATCCTTTTGAACTATCTGTCTTATGAAATGATGATAGGTTGTTGCTAAGGGACCAAAGCATTCTTCCTTTTAAACAGTCTAGACCTTCCAAGGGTGTCATGCCTTTGTGTGCATCTCATAGAAGAGGCTTCAGTAAAAATGAACAAAGTTTTCCTTTCCAGTTGGTGCAGCTCATTATCCTCTGAATAATTGTTCCATGATCACTTTTCCTTGGAACGTATTTTAATAAAAAAAGAACTACATTTCACCAACTTTTCAACTGGCTTCTGTAACTATACCTTCAACAGAGCCTTGATGTTCAGAAGCAAGCAGGTGTGAATGTAACTCCATGCCATGAAAAAGTTTGTTCATTATTTATTCCTCCATCTGCCTATTTTGAACAGGGCCAGTCCAACTATTTGGCAGAGAAGCAGCCATCTTGGGCAGCAAATGCTAGGCTGTGTCATTGTGTCCTGAAGTACAAAGTTGCAAAGCTCAAACCCTGTCCCACACTCTCTTTCAGGCAAGTTTAGAGAAAATGTATGTGTGTTCTTACCAAAATATCCCATTCATTCCTCCTTTCCACCCCCAGCAGCTAAACCTGTGTCCTTGTAAACATGAACAAGATCATGAATACACTGTGTCATTTTATTTTTTAAGGATACTCTGATATACTTTATATTATTAGGCTAGAGCATGGGACAGGTGGTGAGTTATTCTGCTCATTTGTCATTGGTAACAGACATAGAGAGGAGGTGGGAAGATGTTGGAGAAAAGGGTGCTCTATGCCAGGTAACCAGCCCTGCATTCTGTAATGAAGCAGAACCATTGGTGAGCACCCTTTGGGTTCGGTCACTTAACCGATTACAGATTCACCTAATAGTAGCATTGCCTAACCCATATGTGACTAGTTTGCTTGCAAGAAGGTCATGGGAGGCTTTGTCGAAGGCCTTACAGAAATCAAGGTATGCTACATCCACAGCATTCCCTGCATCTACCAAGCTTGTATCTCTATAAATAAGGAATTAGATTAGTCTGACATGACTGCACAAGAACACTAATGATCTCATCACATGGACCTTGAGAAGCATGGAGGAGCCTCTGTCTAGTGAAGGGAATCATACATTTTGATTCCCAATAGTCCTGTTTCAAGTCCTGTCTTCTCATCACTCGTGTTTCCCTCTTCGGTTTTCCCTCAGTTTTTCCCCATTGTTGCCCACATTCGAACCATCATACAGAGAATCCTCAGGGAGAACTTCAGTATCAAAAGCCAAGATTACTGTGAATCTCATCCCATGAAGGGGGGAGTGGAGGAATTTTAACCCCTTTACCATGATAAGTCTTTCCCATGCCTTCCTTCCCTTCACTAGAATAATGTAATTTTAAACCCTTTGCAACCATCCCATCTTGCGATGCTGTGCTTCCCCTCATTACACCAGTGTAATTATAAACCACTTTGCCATGATCCCCTTCTGCTAGGCTTTCCTTCCTTCCATTAGACCAGTGTTATGTCAAAAAGCTAGCAAGAGAAAAAATTGAGCCTAGATTGCTATTATGGAGAAAATGCAGTTGAAGCAAAGTGATGAGGAACTCTCATTCCTCCACATCACTGAAACGATTCAACACAGGTGAATCTGTCAGATCCCATCACATGTGTTTTTGGCATGAACAATAGTTCTAGTGTATGCCAGGGGCTCAGAACATGATTACCCGCCCATGTTCTGAGCTTCCTCTTTTCAGGATTCTTCCATCTGTATTTCAAAGATGAAGGACAACGATAATGGCTGGAAGTAGGCAAATGTCATGTGTGGAGTCAATGCTCTTCATCTTTGAAATGGAGATGAAGTGCCCTACAACAGGGAAAATGCTCCATGTAATGAAGTCACAAGATAATTCTTAATATTGTAGCAAACTACAAATCTCAGAACTTCATTGGATAGAACCATGATCCTTAAAGTAGTATGAAACTGATATGATAAACTGATATACAGCAGATACCCAATTAAGAATGATGCATCTGGACATTATGCCTAGTTAAATGCAGCTCTATTAAATGTTATTGTTAATTGTATTATTGGGTTTGTTAAATCTTTGTTATATTTTCTTCTTATTCGTACCCAAGCCAGAATTTGTATATCTACAAATAAATGGGATTAAAAAAATGCACAAATATAGTCACTTTTAACAAATGCAGGCAGACTGATATGGCAGTGCAATCATATCCAGGCCTACTCAGAAGAACACCTCACTGTGTTAAATCAGACTTTCTTTTTAGAAAATGTATAGAATAGTAGCCAAATTTGTGATGTGAAATGACCATACAAAATTCTGGATTTAGAAAATAAGCTTATAAAATGTGGTTGGTTACATAGACTGAAGTATATTAAAAATAGCCTCTTCTTTCCTCCTTGGGGTGACCTCAATATAGTTATGGAGACTTCTAATCTATGTAGATTTAAGACAGGGAGAACGCATACAAACATCTTCAAGCTAATGGAAAGATAAGATAAAACGCCCCACAGATCTGGAGAGTGAGATATGATGTTACGTGCCAGTGAGCCAAAAATATCTTGGCAAAGGCCCAGGGATGTCTTAGAAGACAGAACCAGGGAGAAAAAGGCAGATAGAAACAATTATTGATCAAGACCTTTTGTACTAGGAGCCAGAGTTAATAACATTTTATATCAAAAATCAACTGTGAAATGCAGAGGGCAGAGACACATTCCAAAATGTTTGTTTGCCCTTTGCTATGCATGGCACCCTAAACTGCTTAGGAAAGGAGCTTCATGCCAGCCAAAGTAAGGAGACTGTAGCACTTTATAGCATTTAGTAGTGCTGGCTGA